>CAIGRS010165783.1:0-17058 GCA_903798395.1 Fraxinus floribunda | reverse complement strand
AATATTTTCCATTTATACCTCACACGTGCACCAATTCATTGATTTAGTGTAATTCATTTTCCCACATATTTGGATGGAAAGTGAATTCCATGTTTCGGCATTTATTTTTTTTTAAATTTTTTGCACTGAAAATAAATTTCATAACCAATTGTAAATTTTTTTTACTTTAATAGACAATTTACATGTAAAATAAAGTCAAACGAATACTAAACTTTGATTAAAAAAATGATTTTTTAGGGGGAAAAAATTTTCGTTTTTTTTTTACTTTTTGGCAATGGAAACAAATTTTATAATCAATTGTGGAAAAAATAATCACTTTAATGGACAATTTTCATGTAAAATAAAAGTCAAACGAACACAAATTTTAAAAATTTTTCAGGTGGAAAATTATACCAATCAAACACACTTAATTACAATTCCAAGGAAAACATTTTCTAGGAAAATATTTTCCCTATAAAACATTTTCTTTACAACATTTTCCACTTTTGGTTAGTTTGCCTGGGAAACTAATTTTAATCATATATTTTATGAAATTTACAACATTTCGATTACACATTTATCAATTTTTTTTTTGTCAAAATCAACTCAAAATTTGATTTTAATCCCCCATCAAACAGGGACATAGCCACTGTTTGTTGTGCAGTACTTGGAGTTGAAAATGAAAATTGTGACCGTTAAAAACCATGTTGACCCTTTTTTGGACTCTTCATCTCTAAGGTGGGCCGAGATTGGCCTACCAATAGTCAAAAAAATTCTAATAATAGAGTTTAAAACGGCAAACAAACAAGGGCATAATGAGTAAATCAATCAAATTTACTCGTTTTTTGGATTAAGCCCCCGTAGGGCTCTATTTTAATGTATTTTGAGAGAATATATATTTTGAAATAGTGATTTTTTTAGATAATATTAAATTATAAGAAAATTTTTTGGTTTATGTCAAATATTATTTTATGAAAGAATGTACGATGGTTAATGAATTTTGAAAATAATGCATCCCAAACAGGGGCTGAGGATCTATTTAAAGGGATTCCTACTTTTATTTTTATTTATTATAAAAGAGAGTTCCCAAAAAAAAAAAAAGCATGGACATGATTCGAGTTGAATTGATTTTGAGCTTATCCCAAAATCGAACTCAAATTGACCCGATCTAGCTGTTGAAATCGAATCAAGTCAAACTAAATCAGTTTGGATCGATTTGGTTTGGTTAGTTGATTTGAACATTTGCTTGAGTTTAACCAAAAAAAAAAAAAAAAAGAATTGCCTACCTATTTTGGATGAAAAATTTTGTTTGCCTATATATATATATTTTTTTTTGCTTGCGTATTACGTATTAATATATCAATTTTTTTTCCATAATCATCCTATGTATCTGATGGTTTTTAACAAACAATTATAACAAAATGAAAAATAAGACTACAATTTAAATTTAGAGTTTACAATAAATAATTATTCTCCTTGCTTTTTTTTCTTTTTCCCTTTTGAGTTGAGTTTTGGTAAAAAAACGTAGACTACAAATAAATTATTCGACAGAGAATTACATTGATGTTTTTATTATTCTATTTTTTAAGTTTAGAAATATGAATTTTAAAATGACAAAAAAAAATGTATTAGCGGGTTGGGTTGATTATTTGACGAATTGGTTGTTTAAATCGCAACTAATCCCACTCGACTTTTTATGGTAAATCTTAGAGAAAATTACATAAATAAGGTGTTTAAACTTCAAAGTGCAAAAATTAGGTGTGAAGATTTTTTAATCAAAATTCAGGTAATTAAATATTATACCACCCAAATCTTAATTTCATTTCATCTCTTCCACTTCATCTTCTCCCTTTTCATTTCTCTCACTTCTATACCCATCCAAACCCTAAAATTAATTCTCAAACCACCTCTCCATTCTCTCCACCGTCTTTCTACTATCAACCCGTTGTCTCTCTATTACATTCGTCGATGCAACAACCCGCAAGAATGGCGATGTGAGCCCTGGCAGCCCAACCTTGCACTACTGCCGCGATAGAGCACCGTCGATGTATGCTGCAATTCGCCGTTTGTAGGAGTGGTTGCCTGTTTCACCCTTCAGATATCCGCAGTCGCCACACCACCCACCAAAACTCTACCCAAGCAACTCATCCGTAAATCCCGCCGCACAAAGCTTAAATCCCTAATCGGCGATACTAACGATGGTGTGGAAAATGGTTTTTTTTTTCATCGATGGAGGGGGGTTTATTAATATAAATGATGGTGGTGGTTATTTTGGGGGTAGTGGGAGTAGTAGAGCTAGGGAAATGGTTCTGATTCAATTGAATATGTCTGCTAAACGGTAAAAATTGATTACTCCAAAATAAGATCCGATCTCGATATGTAAGATTTAGGGCATTTTATTTTTCATAGCTTGACTTTTATTGGCCTCGATTTTTCGACGGGTGATATTTCACAGCATTGGATGTTTTAATGTTACTGGGGTTTTTTTTTTTCTTTAAATTGTAGCTGAATTCTATTATTTTGTTGTGTGGTGGTGGTCTTGTTGTGAAATTGGTGGTTTGTTGGTGGTGAGAAGGAGGTGGAGGTGGAGGTGGTGGTGGTGGTGGTGAAGAGTACGATGTTCTTAGTTGTCGTGAGATGGTGGTGGTGATTCTGGAGACGGTGGTTTGGCGACTGTCCCACTGGTTTTGGCATCCCGAAGGCATTGGTGCTGCTGGAGGTCGCAAGTGTTGGTGGTGGTCACCAATTATGTGGTCGACTGTGATCATTAAATTGGTTAATATGTGACCAATGAAAAAGATAATTTGTGACCATGAAATTACGTGTGACCAAAAAAATTTGATAATTTGTGATTGACTAATAAGTTGTGACTTATACTATTTGTGGTTGTGACCTATTAATTTTTTGATTTGTGACCTATCAAAATTTTAATCTGTGACCGTAAAAAAATCAGCGACTTATAAATTTTCTAATTTGTGATCAAAAAATAATATGTAACCAATTAATTTGATAAAATGTGATCAATAAATAAGTTATGACATGTAAATATGTATACATGACAATGAATTGTATAATTATGATTTTAATATATTTAATTAATTAATAAATACCTGCTTTTTGCAATTTTTAAACTTAAGGTCTGAAAATTGATTTAGTGATAGTTAATACCTGATTTATGATTTTTTTACCAAATTGAAATTTACATCCTTCTAATTTTTAAACTTTCTCTGGTCCAAACATGTAAAATCATTTGCTAAAGAACCCTAGCCACCAAACCTAATTCCTTCAACAAAAATTAAGCCAATTTAACACATAAATCCACACAGCCCATTCCTAATACACAAGTCTGGACCAACCCAAACTCACCAACCCGGCCCACCTACATCATCTGCTTCACCTCCAAACCCTAAAGAGTCGTCGCCTACCACTGCACATCATCCGCTAAAGTCAGCGTCGGCGCACTGCTGCACTGTCTCTCGTCGACGTTCAGACATTCATCGTCGGGCCCACAACCATAACCAAGACTCCCACCGCTACGCAGAGGGCATCCACCACATCCACATCCAATGTACTTTTATGAATTCCACTACTGGTCTTGATAGGTGATAATCTCAATTAATGATCTCTAATATTATTTATGTAAAGACCATGGTTAAGCTTGGGCGCACTGAACAAAAAGTTAATTTATATAAGTAAAAAGTATGTTTGATTAGCTTAGGATATCTTCAAGAGTTTATTTTAATCTTATACACAAATGGAGAACATCTATAAAAGTAAAATTGTTTGCACTCATAACTCTCTTAAAGAAACCAAAATACCAGTTGTAAAGTTTGAATGTAGCTAAAAGTAAATTTAAGTTAACTTAAAGTCACTTTTTTTTATTTTTTTTAACTAGCAGAACTTATTTTTCACAAAGTTCTATGCTTAGCTGAACAAGTTGCAAAGGTGAAGCAACAGTTTCCAGCTTTTGGCTCCCATATTCTATAGCATGTCACCATGAAACTACTTATCACATCCCCCGGCAAACGTGTAAGCTTTACTAGTTGATAAAATATTTTTAAAAGAATTGAACAATCCATTGATGAGTGAAGCAGTATTTTTGACATATATAATGCACTGGACAACTTTGATATAACTTACTTCTAAAGCTTCATCCACAATAATGTAAAATGGAAAATTACATTCAAATTCCTAAATTAAAAACTTGAGTTTTTTTCTTCCCAACCATAAAATTTCCTCGCCAAATTCTTCACTAAATGTGTACGGACAACTGACTGCAGATAACTTGCTGCTTGTGCTTCTCAGGTACTCATAATTCTTGAGCATGTTTCTAGCAAGAAAAAATTCCCTCGAACCAGGCAAACAAAGATTGTGTCCATTCTCAAGTAGCGTTGAAGCTTTCTGACAAGAGTTCATATTATCTTATTTGCTGCAACCATACAAAAATTGACAGTTTGCGTTACGGTTATTTTCGTTGAGGTATATTTCAAGTACAAAATCAAGCCCGATAAAAGTTCATACTGCATCTGAAACAGATGAAAATATTTTCTCCAGTGCCCGCTTGAAGTGTATTTCTTTAATTGTCCATGGTGCACCATCTGAAACTTCGTTTCTCGAATTCTGTTTGCCCTCAAGAGTTGCCATAGCAGCTTCATTCATCTGGCGTAAATAAAAGAAAAGCTTGAGACTGATCATTATAAGGTATGAGCATTTACATCAAGAAAAAAGAAGAAGTAGAATGCAACTCCCAATTTTCTATCTCGAACCACATTCATTCAAGCCCTATCAAATTTCTTTAGGATGAGCCTCATTAAGAGGAATAGCCCAATCCCGCATCTTAAAAGACTTGAGTTCTATCTTAAAAGGCCAACCTTATTAAGGATTAATAGGATACGACTTTTTTTTTTTTTAGGGCATTTGAAATGAACAGGATCTTACATGGTTGTTTTTCATGGGACCACTTGATATATATTTTGCCACAGCATTACATATTTACATGTTCTAATCAAACTTCTAAGGTGTGTATTAAAATCTAATAAAGAAATTTCTTTTAGTTCAGGGGCAATGCTTTACCAAAAATTTCCATCACTCCATAAATTTCTCGAGAAAATTCTTTGCTAAGAAAGAATGGACATACTCTTGGAAATCCTTTGTGGTTGATTTGCCTCTCTCTGCATATGTGTTGGATTATTGGCACTTTCAACTCACTCACTTCAATTTTGAGCAGTTACCATATCTTTCTTTCCATATAATTGTTTCCTATGTAGCCATTGTTTCCGAGAATTCATCCACTTCCCCTATGCTAGTTGGATATCCCAAGTTTAAGGCTATGAGATTAAGTGGTTAATTTTCAGGAATTTGGTGGGGAGTTAGAGACAGGATTTTTGCTTTATGGTCCTCCAGGCTGTGGAAAAACATTAATTGCCAAAGCAGTTGCCAGCGAAGCAGGAGCAAATTTCATTCAAATTAAGGTTGAAAACTGTTGCTATTTCATATTTATTTGTTCGCTAATAATTAGTTCCATTGCTCTCTTACATTTTCTGTTGTCTATCAAGGGCCTTGAACTTCTCATTAAATATGTTGATGAAAATGAGTTGGCTGATCGGACAATATTCAGTCGTGCAAGGACATGTTCTCCGTGCATTTTTTTTTGATGAGGTGCTTCTTTTCTATTTCTTGCTGTTATTTATTTACAACTTTTTGTCTCATATAATTTCGTTTTATATTTGGTTAGACCCAAGTTTTGCATTTGCAAATTAGCGTGCAGTAATAAGACTCCTTGGTTGTGACTTTGTGTTAAAGAATGTTCAGTCATCAAACTCATTATGGATGTTGACAAATCAAAATTTGACGAAAACCTTGACAATGCAATAAACAGAGGATCTACTTTGGCCTTGAAACTCATCGTTTTATTTATGTCTTCAATGAGAGTGTTAGGAGCAATCGTAAACAATAAAGTCTGTCAAGGATGGTTCTTAATTTCACGACACAGCTTGCAAGAAGCTACTGTCCTCTCCTTCCGTTTAGGGGTATTAAAAGTTCCTTGATAACTGATAACTAATCTGCCTTCACAGAATTTAGGTATACTGATTATAATTAACAAAATAGGGTTATTAATAACATTCTGCAGTGAACTTGGTGGAAAATGGGCTTTTGCTGATGTTGTTTAACATCTTATCAGCCGGAAGCTTTGACAACCAGATGCGGTCAAGAAGGGAGAGGGGTTATTGAGCAGCTCTTGAATAAGGTTTGCAAAAATGTCTTGTTAAATGCTTTCTTGCCTCATTATATCCTCCCCTATTGTGTATACGACTAGATTTAGAACTGAGAGCAAAGCCATATCACTGAAGCTACTGATAGAGCTAAATGGTGTAGATCAGTGAAACTTCGAAAGGTTGTTTATGTAATTGGTGCCACTAATAGGTACAGATTTGTTATTTGTGTCAGATTTACCGTGGGCAAGAGAAGAATAATGATTTTCTAATTAAAAATTTACCGTGGGCAAGAGAAGAATAATGATTTTCTAATTAAAAATCTTCTGTTGTGTAACTTAACATCTCTGATCTTGATAATACAATACTAAGCCTGAAGTCATGGACCATGCCCTCCTTTGACCAGGAAGATTCGGGAAACCTCTATATGTCCCTCTTCCCAGTCCACATGAGCGTGGTTTAATCTTGACAGCTGTTGGTAGAAAGAAGCGAAAAGATGTCAATGTGGACTTGATGGCAATTGGAAGTGACAATGCTTGTAAAAATTTCAATGAAGCCGACCTATCTGCTCTGGTTCGTTTGTACTCGATTGTTTTCTTCAGTTGGTAACAATATTTTAACAAAATTGGTCTTGATTACTATTAATATTTAATTAAAATAAACAGTTGCAAGTGGATTGGAAGGTTCATAATTGTTTGATGTGAGTAATTAGTGTTAGTTAAAGCGCTCATGACAAAGATGGCAAAAAAATTCCTTCATACAGTTGAAGACATTTTGTGAACATGAACAAGTCATCCTAAAGAAACTAGGACTTGAATGAATGTGGTTCAAGTGAGAAAATGGGAGTTTCGTTCTATTTCTTCTTTTTCCTTGATGTAAATGCTCATACCTTATAATGATCAGTCTCAAGCTTGGCTATTTTTATTTATGCCAGATGAATGAAGCTATTTTTATTTATGCTGGATGAATGAAGCTGCTATGGCAGCTTTTCACGAAAGCAGAAATCGAGGAACGAAATTTCAGATGGTGCGCCATGGACCATCAAAGAAATACACTTGGAGCGGGCACTGGAGAAAATATCTCCATCTGTTTCAGATAAAGTATGAATTTTTATCAAGCTTGATTTTGTTCTTGTAATATAGCTCAAGGAAAACAACCGTAACTCAAACTGTGTCAATTTTTTATGTTTGGTTGGAGCAAATAAGATACTGTGAACTCTTGTCAGAAAGCTTCAAGGCTGCTTGAGAATGGACCTGATATATGTTTGCCTGGCATGAGGGAATTTTTTCTTGCTAGAAACATGCACAAGAAGCAACTTATCTGCAGTCAGTTGTCTGTACACATTTAGTGAAGAATCCGGTAAGGAAATTTTGTGGTTCCGAAGAAAAGAAGTCTTAGAAGTTTTTGATTTAGGATATTCAATGTAATTTTCCATTTTTACACTCTTGTGGATGAAGCTTTAGAAGGTATAGTAAGGTTGTCCCCTTCATTATGTATGTCGAAAGTACTTCAGTCATCAATGGGATGTTCAATTTTTTTAAGTTCACGTTATCAACTAGCAAAGCCTACATGTTTTGCTGATTAAGGAAATGGCGATAAGTTTTAAAATATGGGAGCCAAAAACTGGGAACTATTGCTTCTCCTTTGCAACTTGTTTAACTAAGCATAGAACTTTGTGAAAAATAAGTTCTGCTAGTAAAAAAAAATCAGCTTTGATGGAGAAACTTAAATTTACTTTTAACAACTGGTATTTTGGTTTCCTTAAGAGCATTAGGAGTGTAAGCAATTTTACTTTCAAGATGTTCTCCATTGTGTACAAGATCAAAAGAAACTTTTGAAGATGTTCTAAGCTAATCAAACCTGTTTTTCACTTATAAAAAGTTTATTTTTTGTTAAGCCCACCCGAACATTAATTCTTACACGAGCTTAACCTTGGTTTTTAAATAAATAATGTTATTGATCATTAATATATATTATCACCTATCAAGATAATTCCATTGAACAATGGATCAAAGAGGCTATTATTCTGTATGGCCATCTCTGTTGATGAAATATAGCATTACCCTATTCTATGAGTCACGGGATAATCCTAGAAACACCAAAACCAATAGTATTTCAAAGCAACAGTACATCAGACAGTATTTTAGCCTGTAGGTGTGACATAATAATTCTAAGAAAATTCATGTAATCTACTAACTATAAAACCAAAGGGACGCATAATTTCCCAATTGGCCTATCTAAAGTGCTTCCTTAGTGTGAAATTATTTGTATCCTTCCAGATTGAAGCATCTAATCGGCTTCTCTTGCGATTTTTCACTTGAGAAATCAAACAAGTGCAGGGACACAGACCACCTGAAAGTTTATTTGGCTGTATAGAAGATAGGGATGTTGCGTAGAGAAGATTTGTGAAATCCTCTAAGGCATCCTTGACTTTCTTTTCTTATTCTCAGAAAATGCAGAAACTTTAATTATTGTATTTGGTGAAGAAAATGAGATGTTCTCCTTGCCAATGTTTAAGCAAAGAGAAAGGGATGTCATTTTAGAGAGAGGGAGAAAGATGATTTGAGTGTCAGAAAGAGGAACATTTATAATGGAGATAGGAGGTAGGATTAGGGATGGCAAAAAAACTCGTTCAACCTGATATCTGTGGGGCCCCGCCCCAAATGGGACGAGGATTACCCTTCTAATCGAGTAAATGGGGCGAGGGTCATTACCCTGAAGTAGATATGGGGCGGGTACGGGAAACATAGTCCTCGCCCCGTTTAAAATTAATTTCAAATTTATGTTTTTCATCAAACAAAAATAATAGATTTATCATCATTATTAAAGAAAATATAAGTTGTTTTAACAAATTAATAAAAAAAAAGTAATAATATTTACCAACTAAATATATAAAAAAATAAAATAAATAAAAAATAAATGGGGGTGATAAATGGCGCCCCACCCCAACCCGCCCATCCCGCTTTAATTGGATATGGGGATGAGACAAGATAACAAAAATACCCGATGTGATGGGGGTGAGAATGGCTAACCCGTCTCATACCCGTCCCGTTGCTATCCCTAGGTAGGAAATGAAATGATTTTCATTTGAAAGACAGAGGGAGGAGGGAGATTGAATCTGGATTATGGTTTTAGAATTGGGGAATTGAGTTTGAATTTTAACTATTTTTAAGTTGGTTCAAGAGTTCCATTTTTTGTTTCATTTAGATTTCATGGAGGGAGGCTAAAGTTGGCAGCAATATTATCTTATACACGTACAAATACCCTTTTTCATATATTTGTTCACTTCAAATGAAATGAGTGCACTAGATCATCTAAAACGTTAGACAAAATTGATTGAATTGCCAATGTCTAAGATTTTTGCATCCACTATTGCTCGAGTATATAATGATGGATGGCACATTTGAAGAAATTTAACGCGAATTAAGTTGTTTGAGAAACATTTAATTAAAGATGAAAAAACTGTAGCCTTGCTTATCTACAGCTTCTTTTTAGCAAGATGTGCAACATTCAGATTTGATACCTAAACTAGCTCGATGTAAATTTTGAAAGGAAAACAGTGACGTGCCACATTGCTGTAAAGGTTACAATCAATTAAATCAAACTCAAGAAGAAACAAAAACAAAGTGGAATAGCAAATGAGACACAGATTAATTTCACAATTATATATATATACACACACACACATACATACTATCAGCCTGTAAATTGTCTAAAGAAATGCATGGACTATGCTGAAGTTTTTTATTTTCTTTCTCTCTTTATTCAAGCTAGCAATCAAAATCTACTGATAAGAGTCGTGACTTTTCAGCTAATACATTGGTGCATGAGGATTATTGCAACAATAAAAAATATAAGAGCACTAATTGTTGAACTGGTTCGTGCATGTAATCTGAAAGTGCATACATGACATCTTTTAGCTCTATCACGGCATTGCACAAGTTCTTAAAAACAAAATTGAGGAGAAAAGGGTGTTGCCTCAGAATATGGAAGGAAAAGGGTCAAACCGCCCAGCCCCCAAGTCACAGCACAGTCAGTTGCAACCTGAAATAAAACAAATTCAATTGTGACATAATCAGAATTTAAAGACAACCTAAAGTGAAAATATGATCGTGAGAGACGTTTTGATGGATTCAAGAGCATCATACTTGAATTTAATTCCTGGGTTAAAAACAAATTACCAAGATCGTCTCATAATGTATGATAATGCGTCTCGACAATTAAAGACGAAATAAAAGCCATCAGTCTTAAGTCTACATGGAATAGTAAAAGCATTTTATAAAGATGAAAACATGCCCCAATGTCTTTGGCTTGAGAGATGGGGGAGATGGCGTTTTCTTTAGTGTATCAATGGTACCGTTGGACAATTCATTTCCTGACATAAGCTTGTTCTGTGTCATATTTCCCAAGGACTTAACATTTTTGTGACCCATAGACCTTGTGGAATCATGGCTTGATTCAGTAGTCCTGATTAGGAAATGGGTGATCAATGAAAATGGAATCCAAAAGAAGCCATCTCAAGAAGTGTGAAGACTAGCACTGGTCCCCTGCCTGCATGTATATTTACAGAAGTACTTGTCAGAAATACCAAACTTACGAATCCTAACTGTATTATCTTATCATACATGTTCCTTCTATGTAAGCCTCACCCATCAATAGTTACAACTTTACAGATTTCCTGGTTTTCTGGCTGGTGAGGTTCCCTCATTACTGCTCTAGAATGTTGCAACGGAAAAGAAGCTAGTTTTCCATCCCCTACAACATCTATAGCATCCGGATCCCTATGTAATGAATAGGACTTGTTATGTGATTGAACACTCAACAAAGTCATTTTCGTGGTTAAGATGGCTCACCTGTTTTCGTCTAAAAGACTGTTCAGTAGGGCTCATTACTTTGCTACTTAACGAGGAAGCTGTTGTCTGAGTTGACAGTGCCTTCTGCAAATACAGTTCAGCTTTACCTGGTTGCATAAAAAACCTTAGTGTGTGACAATTGCTCCTCTTTCTTCTTCTGATATAAAATTATCAACTGGTTTACTGCACCATATACAGAAATACATGTCACATATTTCATGCAATAGTTTTGAGGAGTTTGTGTTCATAATCACCAAATAACGGAGAATTCATTTCCATCTAATATTCAAAATGTTATAAAAGTGTTTAATACATTCATCTAACTATGGATCTACATGACTACATCAATATGAAAAAGTCATGCACAATCTGACCTGGTTAAGGGAGACTTGAGGATCTCTGAAGCATGTCCTTTATTTTCCGCATTGGTTTTTTTGCTATCCGTAACAACGATTGTGATGGACTATTTTGAAGAATGAAATCACCTTGACCATGTTCAATCTTTTCTTTATTGCCTATCATATAGTGATTTTCGGTCCCAACCTGATTCTCTTCAACATTATTTTTCTGTGAGATTGCAACACCCTGCAGATATGAATTCTCTACCTTTGAGTTTTCACCAATAGAGTCAGAACCTGCTATAGGATTTTTTATTACAATTTGTTCTCCACTTGAACTAGTCAAATTTCTATCCATTTTTCCAACTTCTAGTAACTGTGATCCAGTAATTTGACTTGCCTCATTACCAGAAGCAGAATGAGCTGACGGATCCTGACTGGCACCATCAGTAATACGTGCTTCCTGATTAACTGGTTCTGGGGAAATTGTCTTCTTGAATTGACAGACATTTTGTTGCCTGCTTGCAGAAAATTTTAAATCTGGAGACTTTCTTGCTTTCTTTTCTGGAACTTGATCTGATGCGGACATCATTGGATCCTCGGGATTTATTTTATTGTCATCATGATTTACTTTTATTGTTATTGGACCTTATTTATTTACGTTTTCTGATTTTATTGTTATTGGGCTTGTATTAGTGGGTTAGCCCAAACCCGTCATTACCTAGGTTTTGCTATTTAAACAGTTTTACATTACAGTTTAGACAGTTAATGATTGAATAAAATTGGCATTGCCACGTTTCTTCCCCTTCCCGTCTCTTTCTTCTCAGCTTCTTCTTTCTTATGGGCTTCTTCTATCTGTCCTTCTTCTACAGCTTCTTCCTGCAATTGTTATTTGGCTGTTGATTCTGCATCATGATCAATTGCAGTCGAAAAGTTTGAAGTTCCAATATCATCCATCACCAACGCTGAAGAGTATTTCTCACTTGGTGAGTCAATACCTGCACTTCCGTCAACTTGAGTATCCAGTTCAGAAGTGGTTGCAGTTCCGGGTGACAATGGCTTTTCGAATAGTTCATGTTCTGGCATACTCTTATTTTCATTGAAATTGGTGTGAGAAGGATCTTTCTCATCTTGATATTCACTTCTTTTTGAAATTTTTTCCCTATCTTTGTTCACCTCAGCTTTTGTACCTTCTTTAGTTAAAACTTGACCCAAAACCAAAACTTCCCAGCCTAAATCCAGGAGAAGAATACATATTTAAATGTATGGGTTGCTTACCATATAGAATGACGTGGAGGAAGTGTATAAAGAAATGCAACTGTATGTCATATAAAATAAAGAAAAGCAATGGAACATTAAAACTTTTGCCCACTTACTCGTCAAAATCCAATGCGAATGAAAAATGATCAGCTTTTGCTTTATTTTTTCCATTTGCAGATTCTGCTTTTGATTTTTCTCTGGATTTCCCATCTTCTTTGAATGGGGAAGAGAGATCAAGATCTGGCATGTCCATGTTGAAAGACGATATCTTTCCAAAATCATTATCCAGGTTGAAATCCATATCCCTGAAATTTCAGGTAGCTATATTATTACTAAACCCGAAGTTGTACTTTCTATCAAATTGCAATTTTAGTGCATTTTATACAATGAGAAATGCCAATCATCATAAAATTACAAAGGGCGAATGTAGACTGAAATGTTCAGGATATGTTGGTAGAACAAGAGAAGAAAAAGATTATCTCAAAATGTTGGACATATTCGTACTTTAAAAGCATAGAATCCAACTAAACCGAACACAAACAAATTCCTTTGGCTAGAAATTTTTTATTCCATGAACGTTAATTACCTTAATAATCAGTGTTATAAATGAAGAGCAAGCAAGGATTTTGTAAAGCTTACGCTTCGTCAAAGTTAAATGACTTTTTCTTGTCCTTAGAAACTGGCGCAAAATCAAAATCCATTGCATCGTCCTCTGCCGTTGACATTGACTTCCAAGAGGTAATAAAGTCGTTCCCGATATCCAGATCTATTTTTCACTAGAGACAAAGAAGATGGTGAAATCTGATCACAATAAATATAGCCGGAGCTGCATAGGTACACAATTCAGGCATTTGATAATTTAGATTTGGTTGATAATCCCCGAGCTTCTCTTCAACAAAACTTGTTTAGATCATTTTTCAACTCAAGTTCGTGAAAGCTATCCAAGATCGACAATGTCTTTTATGAGCTTTCCAGCTCAACCATCTAAATTTTACAGAACTAACTAAACATGCAAGATGTCATTTAACTGTGATATATCTCCAATTTAAGTTTCCACTTTAGTAGAACTAAAACTGAAAAGACTTCCAAGACAATAAACATTGCATTGAAAAAGCTGAAAGAACAAAAACTCTTAACAAGTTATCAGTATGAACAGACTCAAAGAGAGTACCTAGAAATGAGCTTTTCTCCTTCGGTTTTCCGGACGACGCTCTTTTCTGAGATTCTGCCATCTTAATGTGCACTTATCGATCAATCAGTTCTGCAACAATGCACATTCAGTTTGAAGAAGAAATCACAACAATACATTTAAAAGGTTCATACAGTAAAAGAGTAGCACAAATTAATCCAGTGAAATCAATATTGTAAACATAATCTGAAACGGTTACAATCGATCGGATGTGTGCTCAAAGTGCAATATGGTATTTATTCATAAATAGACCAAATTCATTTTTAGTTTGTAACATGACAATATGGCTTCATATAGAGTGAAACAAGCTTCAAACACGTCCTTTTTTCCTCATTCAATTTCCGATCCAGTTAATTATGAGTTTATGACCTTGTTTTCACACCTCAGACAGGACATTTTGAAAGAAGTAAGAATGTAAAAATCATTTACATCACAACATCACGGGCCAGAGTTACAAATTTTATCAAACTGACACACTGCTGGCAGATTTTTAGCTTTAATTTATCATCAACAAACACGTTACGATGCTATAACATTGTTTGAATTTTAAGAGTAATGCNACAAATTTTATCAAACTGACACACTGCTGGCAGATTTTTAGCTTTAATTTATCATCAACAAACACGTTACGATGCTATAACATTGTTTGAATTTTAAGAGTAATGCCACAAAGAAGAATAGAGCATTTTTTCCAATAACCAAAATTCATTCTTCCCCTCCTCTATAGTAAACAAACAACAATACATACACATGACTTCAGCAGAAAATAGCCCCAACCTATGAACTGATCAAACTTCCAGGTATCAAAATTCAAAAACTAACAACATGAGTTAGAGAAAAAGAAAAAAAAAAAAAAAAAGGCGGTCATAGAAATTCAAGATATAAACAGCTCATCGTAAAGAAAACTTTAATTTGGAGTTACTGAACTTGCTGCAGAGAGAGATGGCGCCTTCAGACGTTGAAATGGTAGGGTTTATATATGCGACGCAGGGGTAATATTGGTCTTTTATATGATCGGTCTATGTCTGGTCAGATTCCAGTTCTTGGGCTTTTTATATTGAGTCCACTCTCTCCAAGCTGGATCTGTTGGGCCATGTGTCTCTAACTGGGATGGCGACGGGGCGGTCCTTCCCGAATGCAAGGGGGGATGAAAATAGAGGAAATTAGATCCCATATGCCCTAGATTTGAAAAAAGTTAAAATTTAGATCCTCGATTTGAAAAAAGTTAAAATTTACATCTTCTAATATTAAACTTCTCTGGGCTAAAAATTTAAAACCATTTGCTACAGAACCGCATATGGTTTTACTTGATTTGATTTTCTTTTCAATTTTCAGTTTTGAATTCATTTTCATTTTTTTTTTTATGATTTCAAAAATGGCAAACGTGTTTTACAAAATGAAAACTGAATACAAACAAACTAAACTTCAATTTTGGGTGAATTCATGTTCGACTTTCATCTTTACACCATAACTCTCAATTTTGAGAAATTTGTTTTCAATCTTTGTTGTGTTTTATTCTACATAGATTCATCGTTAAAGAAGGTGAATCTAGTGTTCATAAGTTGAAATCGTTCAACAGAAACGTATTGTTGAAGGATCTTCGAGAAATGTTGATTTACAGTCTCATAAACGGAAGGTCAAATTTGATCCTTAATTTTTCTTTGTTGATATTGTTTTCACGAATTCAGTCTTAGGTACTGTTTACATAAGTTGCACTATAGATGAAGGCTTGGATTTGACATAAAGTTTCTATTTGATTGTTGAAATTAATCGTCAATACAATATACATGGGGTTGGCATTGGTGTTGAGAAATCAATGGGAGGTAGTATGGCAAAAAGATACGTTCGAAGAGACGATCTGGTCTATAAAAATGCGAAGATAGTGGTTCTAGTCTTTCAAGTTGTGAAGATTGATGTTCAAACTTTGAGAGACAATTGAACATATTGATTGACACCATTGGATTTTACTATCCGTAGATTCATTTTATTATTCAAGGGGTTTGTTTTAACCACTTTTAAGTAACAATTCCTAGTGGTTCACATATTTAATTAAGATGTTTATGGATTGTTTAATTATCTATGACATGAAGTGATTATAATGTATAAATAGTTGTTTAGTCTGGGGATCGCGAATTGTTCTTCTTGTTAAGCCGATTTTTTTTTTTTTTCAAACAATAAATAATACAATTTTACGGGTCATTAAAGTGTAACTAATAATTAGGTCTGGGTGTAGTTTAATTTGTGTTGGTTTCGATCTCAACCCGAAACCAAAACTTAATTAGTGGGTTTTGGTGAATTTCAATCCAATCCGACTCAATGTTACTCTTAAACTAAACCTACCCAAACCAAATTGGTTTTGTTTGGTTCGATGAGTTGGTTTGAACTTTTGTCCAAATTGATTTTTTGTCAAAAAAAAAAAAAAGTGTTGGAAGTGTGCCAAAAGTCTCACATTTGTTAAAAATGAGAAAGATTATGAGTTTATAAGCATGAACAATATCTCCACTAATATGATGCCTTTTGGGGTAAAGCTCAACAACAAATCCATGAGGGCTAAACCCAAAGTGGACCATATCATATTAATGTGCAGATATGTGGTGTCCATAAACCTGACAAATAAAATAAAAAATGTCTCGAGTTTGGGGTACACTTCTAAGTATATATAACTTTGTTTTTGATTTATACATTTTTTTTATTTGAGTTACAACCTATTGCAATTTAAAACAGTTTTGGAATTCCAATTTTTAAAGAATGAAAATCATTATTTCAATCTGCATTTTCACAACATGTAAGCTGTAATTAACGAATCAGAACATAACATGTAATAAAAAAGATTCAATATTATAACTATTACATAACCATAATTCCATAATCGTTATCTCAACTTGTATTTTCAAAAGCCGAACTTATTACAAGTAAAACATGGTACATAGAAAAAATTAACTAAAAACAGAGTACCAACTGAAGCAGAAGACAATGTTTATAAAGGACATAAAATAGTATCAATATTTCCTTGAAAGTGTTTTCATCAAACTAAGTCTTTATATAGTATTCAAAGAAGCAGCATGGACACCTCCACTTTTGGGAGAACATTATTAAGCTTTTGATTTTAAATTTTTTATTCAAAAAAATAAATAAATGAAATATGTATAAGTGGATTGGTCAGTTAACTAGCAGTTTGGGGCTTTAAATCATGGTCGAATCCACCCACCATGATTTTGTTTAAAATA
>CAIGRS010165704.1:0-19074 GCA_903798395.1 Fraxinus floribunda | reverse complement strand
TTAATTATCTCTAAATGATTAAACATACAATTCAATTTTTCCTATGTTGATTTTTCGCAATTATGAAAGCAATAAAATAATACAAAATTGATCACGAAGAAATCCCAACCGAGTAAAAATTTCGAGCACTTTGCCAGTCAACAATCCTCTATAAATGATTTATAACTTACAGTCCACCAGATTAGACAACGACACGTACTATCTAACCTTCTGACTGCAATTCAAACAGTTTTCCTGGATTTCGTGCTCCTGCACCAACTCCTAGCTGCAGTTTCCTCCTGCAACAACTCCCTACTTTGTGAAATCGTTTATTTCCCGTGGATTAATGAAGAACACCGCATTCTTCAACAATTGGAACTCCAGTCACGTTCCCTTGATCTTCAAAAACTCTTAGATATATGAAGGAAGCGGCAGTTTGGTATTTGAATTTAGAATATGATGTTTTTCACCATCAAAAGCAGATCACAATATGAATAATGAAAGTTGAAAGCTAATTTGTGAAGAGGATGTGAAGACTATATGAATTTTCAATGTTCAACCTTAGAAAAACCTTTCTATGGCATTTGGTACTTATAGGTTAAGTTTTGGAATTGAATGGGTCAGACAAAAAACCTTAAAAACGTAAATTAAAATTTTTCGGATGACACTGTTGCTCGATCGAGGGATGAGCAACAGTCGAGCGACAGGTTGTCGCTCGAGTGAAGGCGAGGTGACAGGCGGGTGACGCAGTTTCTGTTTCTGACGCTCGAGCCAAACCTTGGCGACAGTCTAGCGAAATTCCAGTGCCGCTTTTCCTTCTTTTCCATTCTCGAACCTTAGAACTAAAATAACACAACTTTCACGAATTGCACATTACTCCTTGACTTTTACAACATATTAATTTTAGTTCTTTTTGTTAACAGATTTGCCAGTTACATTAAATACCTAACAAGCTCCCCCTTTGACATTCTATGGAAAAACTACAATCTAAAGTCAAGGCAGTAGCGAAATAAAATTACAGACTCAAAGCATGACACAAGCAATAAATGTCTTGATCGAATTCTACTTTTCATTTATCAAAACCTGTTTCCTGAAATAGACAACTCAAATACCCGGTGTAAAATGTATGTGAAACAGTATTAAGTGTAAACGCAATTCAAGCAGTTAGTAGTATAAAATTGATTTAAGCAGTTAATAACTCATAATGCATCTTTTCAGTTTCATATCATAATCTAAATTAAAACGTAATATCAATGCAACCCAACATATTAAAACGAAACATTAATACTACAAAAATATCAAAAACTTAATCTAGCAATACTTAAATTATATCATATAATGCCTTTTGATTCAAAAATTAAAAACCTAATCTAGCAATATTGAAATTATATCATATAATGCCTTTTGAGTTAAAAATTAAGTGTCTCTTTTCTATTCTACTATCCATTTTTGTCACAAAATGACAAGGGACAAAAAATAACATACAATAACCCTACAATGCAGGTGTTAGCAAGCATAAGTATAACCAATGGACAATAAATCTTACCACACATTTGGCTCAAGTTAATCATGGAGTAAATTGTATAAGTGATCTATATGTGTAAAGTGTCACTAATCCTCTGGTAGTAGGATTCCAAACCTTAATTTTGTGAGAAAGTACATGAGAAACATCACTGTCATTAAGGATATTCCTCTACTTATGAAAGTCAAACCATGTAAAGCACATTAGAACCTATACATAAAAGCTCATTTTGTATGAATAATTTCTTTTCTCCCCTGACTTTCTGCATACTTGTTCACAATTTTAAATATTTTGAGCTCATAAGTATTGGAAAACGCGTAGTTTGACCTCAATAATACCTAGAAAGGGGGTGAATAGGTCTATTATGCGAAATTAAAATATTAATTAATTAGCAGCATGTCACCTATTAATTATCTCTAGATGATTATTCAATCACGTCAATTTATCCATATGTTTAAATATCGCAGATAATTAAAACAATAAATAAAGCAGTAAATAATACATGGATGATCACGGAGAAACCGAACTGGGAAAACTCCGGGCACTTTGCTAGGCAATTCACTATAAACGATTCTAACAACTTACAATCTATTAGACTAGACAACACATACTATCTGATCTCCTGACTGCAATTCATATAGCTCTCCACGGTTCCCATGCTCCCCTGCACCAATCTTCAGCTGCAATTCTCCAAAGCTCTCTGTGGAATCTGCTACCATGCAGCACTCCCAGCCTTGCAGAATCGTTTATCTCCCATGGATCAATGAAGAACAACTTATTCTTCACAAATTGAAACTTCAGTTAACTTCCCTCGATCTTCAAAACTCTGACAGATGTGGAGACAAGATAGGTTTGGTATTTAGATTATGTGGACGATGTTTATCTCACCAAAACAATCTCACAGGACGAATGTTGAAAGATAAAATATGTGAATTCTCTCACAGATAAAGCTCTCTCAATGTTCAATCTTGTGAAATCATGTTCAGAAGTGTTTTGGTATTTATAGGTAGGTTAGGAAAGTAATAGGCCGGGGAAAAAGCCTTTAAATCGCGAAATAAAATTTTTTAGGACAACACTGTCACTCGAACGAGGGCTCAGCAAAAGTCGAGCGATAAGCTATCACTCGAGCGAAGAAGGGACGACAGTTGAGTGATAGAGTTGCTATTTTTGACGCTCGAGCAAATCCTTGATGACAGTCTCGCGAAAATTCACGCCGTATTTTCCTTATTTTGCAATTCTCGAACCTTAGACCTAAAAACCTAAACTTTACTTAATTGTACATTACTCCTTGACTTTTTACACAAATTATAATTCAGTCATTTTTGTTTACAGAATTGTCAATTACCTCATTAAACACCGTGAACGGACTAAGGAGTCCACTGAAAATGAATCGGGAGTAAGATAAGGGAATAAGGGATAGACAACCCGGGGAATATGAATAAGACTTGATATAATGTCCGGAGTAATCTTAACAGTCCTACCCCGAAGAAAAACCGAAAACGATGACCCACTAACATCATGGACGTTAGCATAGAACTCATGAACAAACATATTCGAAGGAGGGACTAACTCGACCAAAAAGGTTCCCAACCCCGAGAAGTCAAGATAGCGGCGAGGTCGGCGAATAGGTCAGACATGATGACCTTGCGCTCGAAAAGGATGGGACGTAAGGAAAACTACAACCCAAAAATGTCTTAGGATATCACAGAGATGAACTTAGTCCTATTGTAGGACGTAGAGGCAATACGAGTCAAAGCAGCTATGCGAGCTTTCTTAGGCGGTATTTGAAATAATTGAACCAAAAAATATTAAAACCTCGAAGAGATATACTTACTCATGATATGCATAGGATGGATGCATGCACGCAAATCGAGGTAAAAAATAGAACATACAACATGCCCTAGTATGAATGCACAATGACATGCAGTGATGTCTAGATGTAAGTTACGTGAAGACATGACATGTGTCGTGATGTCAAGACGCATGGACGTGATCTCATGACGTAGTGACGTGATGTCATGACGTAGTGAAGTAATGTCATGACGTGATGTCGACACCAACCCTAATGCACAAATCGACACCAACAAGCCGCACACTCCCATCCAACAACCTTCAATCCCAGACTTAATCAACCATGTAAAGATCAAATTCGACTTTACCACAAAACTTCAAAATCATTCAAACCAACGACCACAATCTCAACGACCTAAATCACCTACCATATCCACAACCACCAATCCACAAAATACAAGCTAATTATAATGCAACCCAATCACTTAAAAATGCACAACAAACGAAAAGAATGAAGAACGTGCAAGAAATTACGTGAAATCGAGCAAAAAATGGTCCAATTTTACAAATTGTGCAGCAAAATCGTGCAAGGGATGAAGAACTTATATATGAATAGCCTAATAAATTATATATGAATCCCTAGGCCATGTAGTGCAACATGAAAACCCAAACAATAATGAATAAACATCGAACAAATTCAAAGATAATCACAAGAAAAGTGAAAAACCAAAAGTTTTGAAAATTACCTTTGAAATTCAATGTTTTGATGAAATGACACTACCAAAATGTTTGATTGAACTATTATAGTGTTGAGGAAGTATAAATTTGGAGTGGGTGGTGAAAATTGGGAGAAATTAAGAGAAAAATGAGGAAAAATGCGTGAAACCCTTGAAAAATAATTTTAAAATTCAAAAAGATGGTTTGTCGCTCAACGAGGCAACTTGTGCTGCTGTTGCTCGAGCATGGCCCAGCGATAAGCTGGCGAAACATGAATTGACAAAACTAACACCAAAATTTAAAAAATTAAGAAAAATAACATTTTTTTTATTAATTTTTTTTCAACAATAAACGTTAATTTAGGCTACACAAGCTCTCGACACCTCGATAATTAAAATCATGCATGCAATCATAAGTCGAACATTATCGAAAAGACTTTCTCACGTACTTAGTTAAGTTCAAGATGGAATAAAGTGTATAAATGATTCATGTGTGTAGAGTGCCACCATTTTCTTGTAAAAATGACTCGAAACCTTAAATTTGTGAGAAATGACATACAAACATCACTGTTAAGTAAGAATAAACCCTACTAGTGAAAGTCAAATCCGAATAAATTTTAGGACCTGAAAAACGAGCTCAATTATATGATAAATGTTCTTTTCTCCCGTGAATTTGAGCATATATATAATAATAATTTTATTGTTTTTTTTTTCACTTTTTCTCGTAAATAACATCTTGTGTGCACTCTTGTCCATTAAGAGATTGAATTGACCTCTGTAACGAGATTTAAGCCGGTTAACCCAAGTCAAATTATCATAGGCACCAAGTTATAAGAAATTCCTCGAACTTAATTACTCGAGTCAACTAGACTTCGAACAAAAGTATAAGATGAACCAGTTAGGGATACACAATTTTTATTTTTATTTTTCAACGAATGCATGGAGACTCATCTCAAGCTAAAGTCATCTAAATGTTGGTCAATTCACGTTCGAGGTTGCCCTACCAACACGTGATTGTCATCCCAAATCTCACACACGCGGTCCAGACTCACTCACAAGATCATAGTGTGTGCTGTGTAGATTATACATGACGACGCATATACTCAATACTCCACATTAAATCGGACCAAGTAATGAAAATAACAGCGTAAAACAGATAAATGCACACTTGGTCACACATGACATTTTTAAAATCACAACAATGAGTCGTTAGCACAGAATAAAAAATATTTTTGTATTTTTCCCATTTTTCAATTTTTTTTTAAAGCAATACTTAAAGCAAATGAGTGTACAAAAAGAAATAACATAAAAACGCACAAAATAAATGGGATGTATGCAGGAATGAATGGACTCAATGAACTACACACGTATGCACCTAGACACTGAATCGAGGTAAAATGTGCTGCCTTTACCGTTAAGAGCACGATCATTTTCACGACCTTCCAGGTCGTTCCTTTTAACCCAGACATTCTTAGAAGTAGAAGTTAATTTGGTTAACCGAGTCAGTTAAGTAGCTAAAGTCATGTTTCTTACTTCTAGTCCAAATTGACGACACCTAGGTCTAGTGTGTCCCAGTGCACTACAGTGGTGGCAAGTGGGAATGAACCTAGGTTCAAACCTGCTTGGTGGTTGTTACCGATATGTAGGACGATTGACCTTACGCTGTCTGGTGGGTCTCGATCCTATGGCATGTTTTTCTTTGGGTTTACGATAAGTAATCTCACGAGCTTTATTAGTGACATAGACAAATGTGGTCCTGGATGTACTAGCAGTAGCATCACCATTATGAACATAACCCAGACCATGCATATTACCTGTAAGCTTATTCATCCCAAGCAGAGTATCCAGCTTCTTAGAGCCACTTATAAAAGATTGGAGTTGAGCATTAGTTCTATCAAGATCATTAATTAATGATTTAACTTTAGTTTCCAAGTTTTCATTAACCAACTTTAACTCACTTAATTTTTTAGTTGAGGTCTGAAGGCCACTTAACAGTTTTTCTCTTTCAAGTTCAAACTCATTCGCCTTTTTTAAAATGGCTTTATTGACTTTCTTAATTTTGAGACTCTTTTCAAATAGTTCACGATAAGATTCGTAAATGTCGGTCTCATCCTCAGACTCTTCATCAAATTGTTCACTCCTATCCTCATTTTCAACCTTCTCAATCTCGAGGTCAGGTTCGATTTTAACACTCGAGGTGAAGGCCATATAATTTTATTCATCTTCACCACCAGATGTCTCAGTCTGAGAACTGGAATCTGACTCATCATCACTCATGGTCACGACTAGAGCCTTATGTCATTCTTTACCCGAACTCCTCTTATGACCATATCCTGTGTACTCATGGAATTGTACATAATGAGATTTCTTAAGGGAAGTCCTACAGGTTTTTTTTCTCATGTTTACCTCTCGAGAGTTTGTTAGGGAGCTCACTTTTCCGCTCCTAGGACTTTCTCCTATTCCTCATCACATTCTAAAATTTTTTAACGAAATAAGCATTTCGTTATTCCTAAGAGTCTCAGTATCAGTGGACTCGCTCTCCTCATCTCTAATGGTGTTCATGGCAATGGATTTAACCTTTTTAGGTTGAGATATGGTGAGTTCATAAATTTGAAGTGATCATACGGGTTCTTCAATCTTAATAGCATCTAAGTCCTTATTTTCTTCTATCATGGTGACCTTAGGTCTAAACCTCTCGGGTATGGATCTAAGGACTTTTCTAACAATTTTGGACTCGAGGATCTTTTCACCTAAGTTAAAGCTAGAGTTGACTATGTCATTNTTCATAAATTTGAAGTGATCATACGGGTTCTTCAATCTTAATAGCATCTAAGTCCTTATTTTCTTCTATCATGGTGACCTTAGGTCTAAACCTCTCGGGTATGGATCTAAGGACTTTTCTAACAATTTTGGACTCGAGGATCTTTTCACCTAAGTTAAAGCTAGAGTTGACTATGTCATTTAGCTTTGCATAGAATTCATCGAACGATTCATCGTCCTACCTTCTAATCTCTTCAAACTTAGTGGTTAACATTTTCAATTTAGAGTTTTTGACAATTTTAGTTCCCTCGTGTGTGATTTCTAAGATATCTCAAATCTCTTTAGCAGTTTCACACATCAAAACTGTCCTAAATTTGTCAGCAGACACAGCCATGAATATGGCATAAAGGCCCTTACTATTTCAATTACACTTATCCAGATTAGTTTTGGTCCACAGTGAGATATCAGTGGGTGTGACTACACCAGCAATAGTTGTTGTAGGTAGAGCCTACCCATTTTGAACGCTAATCAAAATACGTTCATCCAAAGCCTTTAGAAAAGCTTTCATTCGAAGCTTCCGTCAAAGAACGGAGGCATGGACAGTGACTGACTCATCTAGAATAATAAAATAAGGGTCAAGAATTGATTTAAGGCTCTGATACCAATTTAAAAACGTGTAGTTCGACCCTAACAATACCTAGAGGGGGGTAAATAGCTATATTATGTGGAATTAAAATATTAATAAATTAGTAACACGTCACTAATTAATTATCTCTAGATGGTTATTCAATCACGTCAATTTATCCATATGTTTAAATACCACTGATAATTAAAGTAATAAATAAAGGAGTAAATAACACACGGATGATCACAGAGAAACCCAATTGGAAAAAACCCTGGGTACTTTGCCAGGCTGTCTACTATAAACGATTCAAACAACTTACAGTCTATCAGACTAAATGACACGTACTATCTAATCTCCTGATTGCAATTCCTACAGCTATCCGCGAATCCCGTGCTCCCCTGTACGAATCCTCAGCTAGAATTCGCCAAAACTCTCCGTGGAATCTGCTACTATGCAGCACTCCCAACCTTGCAGAATAGTCTATCTCCCGTGGATCAACAAAGAACACCTTATTCTTCATAGACTAAAACTCCAGTTAACTTCCTTCGATCTTCAGAACTCTAACAGATGTGGAGGCAAGACAGGTTTGGTATTTGGATTATGTAGACGATGTTTTTCTCATCAAAACAATATTACAGGACGACGGTTGAAATATAAAATATATGAATTCTCTCACAGATGAAGCTCTCTCAATGTTCAATCTTGTGAAATCACGTTCAGAAGTGTTTTGGTATTTATAGGTAGGTTAGGAAAGTAATGGGGCGGGATAAAAGCCTTTAAATCGTGAAATAAAAATTTTTCGGACAACACTGTCACTCGAGCGAGGGCTCGCAACAGTCGAGCGATAGGCTGTCTCACGAGCGAAGAAAGGGTAATAGTCAAGCGAGAGAGTTTCTGCTTTTGATGCTCGATCTAATCCTTGGCGATAGTCTAGCGAAAATCCGTGTCGTATTTTCCTTTTTTTGCCATTCTCGAGCCCCTAGACCTAAAAGCCTAGACTTTACTTAAATGCACATTACTCATTGACTTTTTACACAAATTACAATTCAATCCTTTTTGTTTACAAAATTTCCAATTACAACATTAAAAACCTAACAATTATTTTTCAAATCTTAAGTACAAACTATTCTCCATTAAGCAACTAAAATAACCCCTATAGCAAGCTTTAGGCCGGTTAACCCAAGTCAGTTGATCCTAGGCACGAGGTTATGAGAAATCATGCAGGCTTAATTGCTCAAATCAAATAGACTTCGAAGAGGAGCATAAGCTATTGAGCTCTTTTTTTTTTATTATTTTTTCTGGGGATAAACTTGAGCTTATGTCTAATAAATAAGGTCAATTTATGTTCAATGTCACCCCCACTAACATGTGATTGCCATCCCGAATCTCTCACACGCGGTGGAGTCCCACTAACAATTACATAGTGTATACAGTGCAACTAATATATGAAAAGACCCATACTAAGTACTACATAAATAACCTAAGCCAACAATGGAACTTATGTTATAGCCCATCAATTATACTCATGTGTGATCACAACCAACAAGATCAAGTTCATTGTATATTAAGCTGTAAAAAAATGTCCACATTTAAAACCTTTTTTTAAAAAAAAAAAAAAAAATATTTTTCAAGTTCAATATACTATATTTTTGTTTTTTTTTTAAATTTAAAAGCATGAATGCACTAATTATGCAAAAAAATGTCAAAATACACAAAGATAAAAATGCATGAGTTTTTCATTATAGAGAACAAATAATCAAATATGATGCATGCATAAATTAATGCTACACAATAGTAAAATACGAGCATGTACCAAACTATCTAATCAATGAGGCTCACAAACACCAATAGCCATCATAAGAGATTCAAATCGAAGACCATATAATGGTTTTGTAAATAAGTTAACTAACTGGTTCTCATTAGAGATATGCTCAAGAGTTACAACACGAGTTTCCACAAGCTCTCTAATAAAATGATGTCGTATATCAATATGTTTGGCCCGAGAGTGTTGAATATGATTTTTGAAAATATTAATGACACTAGTGTTATCACAAAAAACAGTCATAGTACCATGCTCAACTCCATAATCACTCAACATCTGCTTTATCCAAGGTAGTTAAGTGCAGCAACTTCCTGCAGCTATATATTCAGTATCCGGATAATGAGAATAGAATTTTATTTCTTACTAATCCAAGACACAAGACTAACATCAACATAAAACATCCTCCAGAAGAACTTTTTCTATCATTGGCATTTCCAGCCCATTCGACATCAGAATAGCCAGCAAGATCAAGATTAGAGTCCCGAGAGTACATGATCCCATAATCTATAGTTTCATTGACATATCTAATGATATGTCGAACGATACTCAGGTGAGATTCCTTGGGATCAGCCTGAAAGCATGCACAAACCCTTACACTAAAGGCTATGTCGGTCTACTAGCAGTGAGACAAAGTAAACTACCTATCATACTCATGTACAATGTCTAATCAACACTCTTACCTGTAGGATCATGACCTAACTTGACACTGGTGGTCATGGGAGTTTTAGTGTGTTTCTTGCTGTCTAGGCCAAAATGCTTGACAAGATTTTTTTGCATATTTCGATTGAGATATGAATAACCCATCATCCATTTGTTTGACTTGGAGACCTAGAAAGTAATTTATAAATCATGAGCAAGAGAATCAATAGGAGAACAAAAAATGATGTCATCAACGTAGATCTGAGCTATGGTGATAGTTTCCTCAATATGTCTTATAAATAGGGTTCTATCTGCACCAACCCTTGGAAAACCATGTTACATGAGATATGCAGTAAGCATATCATACCAGGCTCTAGGAGCTTGTTTAAGACCATATAAAGCTTTATTCAACCTATAAACATAATGTAGATATTTAGGATCAATAAGCCCTTTAGGTTGTTCAACATAGGTTTCTTCCTGATGTATTCCATTCAAAAATGCACTCTTGACATCAATTTGATATAATTTGAGTCCTAAAGTGCAGGCAACAACCAAGAGAATTCTAATGGATTCAAGTCTAGCTACCAGGACAAATGTCTCATCAAAGTCAACACCTTCAACCCGAGTATATCATTGGAAAACTAACCTAACCTTATTTTCTAGTTATGGTACCTTGATTATCGATTTTATTCTTAAATATCCACTTAGTACTTATAACATTACAATCATCAAGCCTAGGAGCTAAATCCCATACTTTGTTTCTAAACAACTGATTTAGCTCTTCATGCATCGCGTTTACCCAACATTCATCCCTAAGGGCTTCTTCGAACTTTTTAGGCTCAATCTGAAACACATATCTAGCGTATGTCAGGTTGTTCAAAACCTTCTTACGAAGTCTCATCCCTTCTTCCAAATCTTCTATAATATTCACTTTAGGGTGATTTGTCTTAACTCTAGATGAATGTTCTTTAGGATGTTTAGCTTTCTCATTAGGAGTGGACTCCTTATTAGGTATATCTAAACTATTAGAAGTGTGTGGGGGATCATGAATTGAAATCTCTTTAGGTTTAGTTACCATTTCGAGATCAATACTCAAGTGTCCCAGCTCTACCCAATTTTCGCCAATCTCCCCCTCATTACAGGCATCATCCACCACTACATTGATGGATTCAATCACAACTTGTGTACGAGAATTGTATACACGATAGACTCGACTATTTCTGGAGTATCCTAGGAAGATTTCTTCATCACTTTTGGAGTCAAACTTTTTTCAAATTTTCTCTATCTCTCATAATATAGCAGTCGCTGCCAAACACACGAAAGTACTTGACAGTAGGCCATCATCTTTCTAGATCTCATAAGGTGTCATATCAGTTTTAGGTCTAAGATAAACCCTGTTTACTATGTGACGTAGTGTTGATGGCTTCATGTTACGTTTTTTATATCGCAAGTATACGATATGGTACCAAGTAATATGGTAGACATTTGAGTCTGAATTATCGTTCCCACGAGAACTATACTTTAGATCTTAATTAGATTTTTCTAACTCCTATTTTATGGAAGTAAACAAAGATTTATGCGTTGATGTGAATTTTATTTTAAACAATTTGACTCAATTAAAATGCATACAAAGATTTGTTGAGATTTCAAATAATTGATGGAAATTAGGGATGAACAATTCACCAATTTAACACCTTTAAGTCTTAATTTAAGATTCGAGAGCCTAATGTAGTGTTCGATCGAATTCTTCTATGGTATTCAATTTACCCATCTCGAGTTCTCATTGAGCTTATTTAACTATTTCAATATCATATCTCTATGCAAATCTACCTTAGTTAAACGAAATTTAGTTCTAAGAATTAGTGTATGATCACAATATTTAGTATAGGTATCTATACACGTTATACTAAATTACCGGATTTTACTATATGATTTAAATTTCAAACTCACATATCGATTCGTAAAAGATTCACAAAGTCATCAAATTAGTGATAAAGTAATTTAATGTATTAAACTCATAATAAAATCAACACATGAACGATAAAATACCAAAAATCTTGAATAAAAGACATAAATATTTTTATGCAGTATTAATTCCATCATTCAAAAGCATGGTGGATTCTTCGTCGAATGGTTCATTATCAACAAGAACCATTGATGACGCATTGAAACTATTTGAGATAGTTGTGACACTTCAACAATGTGGGCTTCTAAACAGGTGATTCAAAGGAAGGTGCCATGTGTATAGAGGTGGATGCTTACTCAGCCTTGACCACGAAAATAGACTCATTATTCCATAAAGTGGAGAGCATATGACAGACAGCTAACGTTGCATAGGCAAAAAAACCGAGTTGTGAAGAGTTTGGGGCAGATTATAATACAGCAGATTGCCCTATTCTAACACAAGGTATGAAACAAGTGAATTTTGCACAATGGGGACTACATCAACAGAATAATCTACATTCAGATACTTATAACCCAGGTTAGAGGAAACACCCAAATTTTTCTTAGGCTATTCATACAACATCAACAGAATAATCTACATTCAGATACTTATAACCCAGGTTAGAGGAAACACCCAAATTTTTCTTAGGCTATTCAGAATAGGCCGTAAGATCAATTTCAACAATAGGAGAAGAAATTTCAACCGGAAGAGATGTTCAAAAAATTTATGGAAAAAATAAATCAATACATGGAGGCTAATAATCAGTTCAAGAGGAAAACCAAAACAACTCTTCGAGATCAGAGTACTGCTATTAAAAATCTGGATTCTCAAGTTGGGCAGATGACACTTTCTATGACAAGCAAAGTACTAGATACCGTGCCTGCAAGACTGAGACTAATCCCAAAAAGTAAGTAATGACCATAAATATCTTGGGAATGAAATAATTGAGGATCCATATGTGAAAGCAATAACCACTAGGAGTGGGGTACAATTATCGAAAATATATATAGGAGGCTGGTTACGACTAAGAAAATAGGACCTTCTTCGGATGAGGAGCGAGTAGAATAGACTAAATAGATGATAGATGCATCTACTAAAGAGAGTTCTGATACACCACCAGTTAAGACAACAGTTCCTATCAGTCCTTACGATCCTTTTATTCCATTCACAGAGGTTGAAGAGACGCAAGCTAGACCAACAGTTTGAGAAGTTTTTGGATGTTCTAAAGAAACGCCACATCAATATCCCGTTCATAGACGCAATACGATAAATTCCAAGCTATGCAAGATTTTTTAAAAGGGAATGGTATCAAAGAAGAAAAAGCTTCCAGAATTTGAAACTATGGCACTAACAGAGAAGAGCAGTGTAAGATTACAAAAGAAACGCTTCCCAAGCTCAAGGATCTAGGGAGTTTTACTTTATCTATTTCAATTGGAGAAGCTGGTACTTTTAATGCTTTATGTGATATAGGTGTAAGTATTAACTTAATGTCTTTATCTAAATAAAGGAAATTGGGATTAGGAGAAGTAAAAGAAACAACTATGTTATTGCAGCTTGCCAGCATCACACATCCAAGAGGCAAAGTTGAGGATATACTTATCAAAGCTGGCAAGTTAATTTTTTCGACAGACTTCATTGTTCTAGATATAGAAGAAGACAGAGATGTTCCAATAATCTTAGGGAGACCATTCTTAGCAACATGTTGAACTTTGATTGATATTGACAAATGTGAGTTAATCTTGAAGGTAGATGAGGAACAAGAAATTTTTAAATTATATAATCCATCCAAACAACCATTAACCCTCGACGAGAATTCAATGTTTGGAAAACTAAAAGAAGATGCAAAGCTGGAAATGCAATGAGTACAATGGTAAAAATTTTCGACTTGAACCACCATGAATAAACCATTATAAAGTCGAGCTACATACTATAAACAAGCGTTTGTTGGGAGGCAACACAATACTTCTATCTTTTTAATTTATTCTATTTTTAGATTTAGAATAATTTGAGATAATTTAGATTAGTTTTTTTTTTATTATTATTATTCAATTTTGAGGACTCATCATCCATGCCCATTTCTTCTTAAATCTTCGATATGTTAGTGCTTTATTAGATGTTAGAACTAAGTAACACATGTTTCAATTGTTTGATCTTAATACTTTATTTGTTTGTATTGCGCTGGCACATGATGTCGCAAATCACTTAAATCAACCAAGACCAATGAGCTAACGAGAGCAATAGGAGGCTAGCCATCGAATTACAAGTCAAATCAGGGGAGTCTTTTTTTTTTTTTTGGAGATGAAAAATATGAGTTTTCATTTATTATTATTTTCAATTTTTCTTTTGTGTGTTTGTGTCATTCTTATGTTTATGTATTTTTGTGTACTTTTATTACATTGGTGGTTTAGATATAAAAAAATTGAAATTGAATTTTTTTTTTAAAAAAAAAAATTAAAAATATTTTCTTTTTATGTGCTTGTGTGAGTTAGTTGGTCTAGTTGGCAAAGAAAAATGTATTGAATCGTTAATTGATCTATAAATGATGAATAAGTTGCATGATTAATTTTTACTTTTTCATGTGAAATTTGATATATATTGAGCACATGAATTAAGTTAATCATTATGTAAAAATGAGTTGATTTCATAATTGGATATATTGAAATAGTGGATCATAGATATTAAATCCAAAATCACTAAATTTTACATTTTTAGACCAAATTTATAATAGTTTAGGGGATTTCATTGTTGTAGGAAGATATTGAGATAAATGAGGATTTCATATATGAAATTAAAAATCTTATGTGGATTGTCTAATGTCAATATGATGCAATTGTGTGAAGATTTTAAGTTAGACGTTGTTTTACTTTGATATGTGTTTAATGGGGGATATTGCACTAATCAAGGTATTAAAAAACACACAGTTTATTTGCAAGTTTCTCTTCGTAACCTTAATGACTCGAGTTATTAAACCTGTAAGGGTGTTAATACCTATTTCCCTAAAGTCAATTGACTGGGAGTCATCGGCCAAAAAATTGTATATGGGTCATTTAGAAAATTTAAGGAAAAGAATGTCGCAAATAAAGAAAAAAAGGTGCATGAATACGCATCAAATACCTTGATTATGTCTCAAACACTTGTTTGAGAACATTTGACTTTTAATAAGAGATTGTTAGTCTAATTAAATCCTAGAGATTGAAACAATCACACTTAATGTAGAATCTTTATTTATTGACATATTGACTTGCAATTATTAAACATTAGTTCACACACTTGAAAAGAGGGAAAATAATAAATTTGAGGGTGTGTGAATCTTACGAGTGATTAAAGAATATATTTGACCATTGAAGGTCGAAAATTAAAACAACTCATGAATTCATAATGCTATACTTAATTCTTCACACATATACACACACATCGATTTTACATTGGAGAAGTAGATTTTAATTTTTGTATTGTGATTTTGAAACTATGCAAATATTTCATATTATGATTTCAATCTTGAGATAAAAAGACAGGTTAGCTAGATAATTTTTTTGTTTGCTTTACTTGATTGACAAGCCACCAATTAGATAATTAGCATTGTATGTTTGTGTGTTTGTTAGATTTTAGTTTTGTTTGAGAACGAACAAAGAATCAAATTTGGGGTGTGATAAGTGTAGTTTCTACACTTATTTGAGGTCCTAAACGATTATATTTTATTGTTCTTTGGATAAAATACTACCTAATATGTGTTATATTTCACTTTGTAGGTAAATCTCAATATTTGATAGAGAATTGGAGAAAAAAAAATGCAAAGATGGCAAAAAAAAAAAGGGCTCAATTGTATCAATTATAAAGTTTGTGAACTAATATGCATTTGAGTAAAAGTTGGAGTACTAAAATTGAAATAATTTGATGTGGAGAATCAAGATGGAAGAAAGAATGAAGAAAATGACTAAAGGAAAATTTACGAACTTTTTAGAACTGGATAGTCGCCAAGTTATATTGGTCGGTGGCCGTCTGACCCTAAACCTCAACAATAAGACCAAAATTTTATGCCTGGGCAGCCGCTCGCCCAGGCCAAATCGGCAAAAAAAATTTGGTTTCCTAATTTGATTACAGCTCTTATGGGAACGAATTTTGGGGCTTTTTTTAAACCCTAGGCCATCTAAAAGTGAGGAAGAGGTATTACAACATATTTTGAATAGCTTTTGGAGCAAAGAACAAGCTAAGAACACGAAAATTGAATCTAAGAACACGAGAATAAATTCAAGAATTATATTGGGTGATATTGATTCTTCAATATTATTTGTGTTTTCTTCTTCATAACATGCTAGACTAAATTTATTTGTGATAAGAGAACGATGAACTATGTAATATGATTTTTATTTCTTAATTTTATATTCTTGACAACAAAAACACTTTTGGATATTTGAATGATTTATATGATCTTATTTTCTCCATAATTATTGTGCACATAATTGTGTGAGTGTGGTGACTTATTTCATGCATTTGAAAGAAGAGGAATAGGTTCGACATATATAAATTGTCATAGGGTCCGATAGAGAATACAAATATACCGCTATGCCTTGTGTGAATCTTTAAGTATTCATAAAAACTTATAGAGATATAATAGGGTCATATAAATATGTTTGACATTACTCGAGAGAGAGTGTTGAATAATTTAGGAATATTGATTTACAAATATTTCACCGTGTTGTCAAAGTATAGAACTAAGTTTAAAACGAATTATTATATAGGGATTCGTAATGCTAGTACATTCATTGTAAATTCAAACACTTCAACTTACATTTAACGTCATTTGCATTTAGTTTTGCTAAATCATTTTTACTCATATACTTAGCTGTTTTAGTTATAATTTCATTACAACAAAACGTCACTTTATTCTAGTTTCGGTTAAGGTTAAGGTAATAAGAATTGATTTTCGTGGGACGATACTCGAACTCAAAAAGTTCACTTTATTACTTGTTAACAAACCGTACACTTGTGATGATTTTAATTCTAAATATATTTTCGCATAACAGAACAAAACTTGATCAAGAAAAAAAGAGTACATCTTTTATTTACTCACCTCATGATAATCACTTGAATTAAATGTTTCATGAATGTTTTACAGCTTTCGCATAGAAAAATAGATTTTCATTTATTAAGGCGCGGATTGTTCTAGAAGGGTTGTCTTATCATGCTGAAATAAGAATGCTAGATTTAGCAATGTAAATGAATGTATGATAGTATAATAATTTAAAATTGTGTTCGAGGTGGATTCCAAAGTTGTTTGTTTCATCAATGTGAATGCAGAGCATTGTAAGAACTTCTGAGCAGGTTCTCCTATAATTGTAGCGTCAATATATCCTAATGAATCTTGCAATTGGATAGAAGCTCATGCTCTATGGTAATTTAACATAGATAGATGACATTAGAGTTGGAAAAACATGTATCATATTATCTTCGATTTGATGTATATGCAGTTTTTTACCTTAGAATAGCACGAGCTTGAGAGTATTTGCAAAACGTTCAACAATGGATTTCATCAAAATCTGTATATGTAGATTTATTGCAGTTGTTGCATGACATGTACCAGAAAAACTGATCATGATGTGTGATGTGTGATTTTGCTTTTAACCAAAAGTAGCTTTGTCGTTTTAATAAAATAAGGATGAGTTAATAATATTTATTTTTTAAAAATAAATATATAGGGAAATATTTTAGAGTTCAAGAAGATAAAATAAAATAAAATAAAATGTGTGGTTGAAAATAAGGAGAACAATATATTTTGCAAAATGATGAGAACCAAACAAGAGTTTAACCCTTGTTTGATCCCCATTTTTTAAAAATATATTTTTATTTTTCTTCTTTTCAACCATATATTTTTCAATAAAATAATATTACACACAAATTCAAAACTTTTTCTTATTTTTTAACTATACATTCTCCATCAATCTACTATTCCAAATATATTTTATACAAAAAGGGGGCTCAAATATGCCCCTAATTAGAAAACTTTAAAAAAAGTTAAGTTCAAATTAACTTCTTTGAGATTGTAAAACCTCGAAAATTTTAGAATATGATTTAATTATTTTACATGCCATATTTTTATTATTTTAAAAAGTTGGAGGATTAAAGTGATATATGTATTAACTTCAAATTTTGAGCTAAGTATATAGATATTGTTAAAACTTAAAACGACGAAAAGTATATCAATATGAAGCTCGTAATTAATCATGTAAATTATGCTCGAGAAAAAAGTTAATTATGATAAGTTAGTCTCAAAATATTGAAGTTCAAAGAAATTGTAATTTTTTTTAAAATCAAATTGAATTTGGATGATGGATGACCAAGTGTATCTAAGAATGGATGTTAGATAATTTTTTATTAGAATTCTATTTAAAATCAAAGGCTGCCATCACTATCACATATTGTGATTAAAATCACATTTTTGTTGTGATAGGTATTATGTACACATGTCTATTGTGATTGGTTTACTAAAAATCCAAATCTTATCAAATTTGATAAATACGATTTTCCATCTCAATTGTACTATGACACAACCACTATATTTCTCAACTATAAATAGTGTGCAATTGTCCCACAATTCACCACAAAAGAAATTTTACATGACAGCTTTCATATAAAACAACTGTAAATTTCTAGTATATTTTTTTTTTCAAAAGCTCTTTTGATCAATCAGGTAAGATACTTTTGTGCAAGTTATTTTTTTTCTTATACTTTTGTATTCAGTAAATTTATGCATAAATTGTCACACCTTCAAATTCTTTATTAAGAGTTATGATATTTCTATGAGAATTTAAGATAACCTAAAATGGGTGTGTCGCTTAGTCACCGATATAAGAGAAGAGTGTTATGAAGTATTTATTTTATTGTATATAATTGTGTATGAAAACTGCACGTATCTTACTGGATATATTTTTAAATACCCAATCTTACAAAATTTTATACATTAGTTCAAGTCGATTGGAAGTGAGGCGGATGGTGATGCGAACTGTCGAGAGATCGAACAGATAAAACATTAAGTTTATTTTCTTTTAATTTCTCTAAATTATTAGTCAATCTTTCCGCCTTTGATATAAAGAAAAGTAAATTTTTGATAATACTTCAATGTTTGTGAAATTTTGGAGATGTAACATTCTCTCACATAAGAACTAAACAGCAGAAATAGAATCTCTCAAACATGGCCCAAGCTCAACCATATTAGAGAAGAAAAATGCTTCAAGTACAGGTGAAATTTACCAGAAATTTACCAGGATTTTGAATTCC
>CAIGRS010165693.1:0-11356 GCA_903798395.1 Fraxinus floribunda | reverse complement strand
AATTAATCCAATATAAAAAAAAATTATTTAGTTTCGGGTCTTATTCGGTTCTTGGTCTAGACCCATTACCCGATCCAAACCGTTCGGTTCTCAATTCGGGTACCCGTTTGGGTATTTAATTTATGAAGAACCGCTCGGTTCGGTTCGGGACTTTTGTCCAGCCCTAGTCGAAGCAATCCGTGACCAGCGGAATATGATAGCTATTCTTCACAGTGATCTTGTTCAAGGCTCGATAGTCGCAACATATTCTAAGAGAACCATCGACCTTTTTCTAAAAGAACACGAGAGCTCTATATGGTGATTTCGCAGGCAAAGTAATCCTACTTTTCAACATTTCTCCCAAAAGTTTTCAACGAGGTAGTTGTGGGTAGCACTAGTATCTACTATAGCCCTAATTGGCTTTCCACTAATCTTCACATTAATGTACATTAGGCTTTTAGCCTTACACATATGAGCCTTCGATTTTTCCATCTTTACCTCTTTCGAGGGAACATCATCCTTTTCAGTAGCCCGGTGCGATAGTGTATTGGGCCAATGTGAGAATGAGCCAACTACATCCCTATCCTCTTCGGAGTTGGTCTCACCGTGACAGCTAGATTGTGGACATCTTGCTTTGAAGTCATTCTTCATCTCGTTTGTTGACAATATGCATTTACCATATGTTTCTAAGGGCACTCCAATACCAGTTGATGTCCTTCACATCAAATATGTACTTCATTGCTTTTCCTTAGTTCCTATTGTTATTGTTGCTACTGTTATAGTTTCTTTGATGGTTATTTTGATAATTTCCCTGAAAGTTACTCTGGCGGGTACCTTGATAGGCTCCTCCGTTATTGTGAGAGTAATGCTCTTCCCTATTTGAGTTCGAGCTGGGTTTGTAAGGTTTGCTTCCACCTCCAATAGCTTGACTATTCCCTGAATGTCGATCTTTTCTCCATTTCAATTGATAGTCACTTAAACATTCAGAGGCTCCCATGGTCGTGCTCAAATTAGTAATGATATGATCTAGGAGTCGAGCCCAGGACGAGACCTGTTGATTATCGAAGGATGCCTAATGACACGTTCGAGGGCAAAGTGGGTGGAAGAGGCGATGGGATTGGTTGCTCAAACTATAGTGGACGAAGTGTCAAAGTTAACAAGTTAAGGAACAAGTTTCATTTTGGGCTCGAAAGAAGAAACCAAATGGATTAACTCGGTTCAAGCAGTAAACGAGCAGCGTTGATGAAAATGTGCATAACTTTCAGCTCGGGTGTTGAATTTTGGCCCATGAGTACATTTCGAAAATGACATGAAATTCTGTACAAGAAAAAAGGGGAGTTGAAATTAAAACCATGCGACTGCAAGGCTTAACATATCACATGGCCACATGGAGGTCAACCGAATGCAAAACTTTGGTTTCGATTTGTTCCATGTGACCGCATAGAAAAATACCATGCGGCCGCATGGCTATTTTGGTGAGCCAAAATTCCTTTTCCGAAATTACTTTATTTGATTAGGATTCTATTTTATTTGATATATTTGTAATCTTAAGAGTCTAATTCCATTTTAACTACCTTAATTAGGGCTTGGTATAAATAGGTTTCATTATTTTTATTGTGAAAAAAACACAACATTATTAAGAATTAATCGAGAGGCTATTTTGCTTTCAAATCTTGTTCTTATTAGAACTTTGCGAACTTATCAAGTTAATCTTGTGACGATCAACATCGAGTGTGGATCACACGTTGTGTATTCAAGAGGTCATTTAAATTTCATTTTATTTAGTTGTTTGGTTCATTATTCTTGATTCAAACTCTAAATCGGATTATTCTTTGGGCTTTCTAAGGATCGTCAATCTTTTGCGGGATTGCATAGTGATCGTTGCTACATGGTTCTCATCAAGTAATCTTTTATCATTGAAGTTTTGTCTGTGTCCACGGTCTCAACCCTTCCATGAAGGTAAAGAGCTTATCCTTTTCTGACATAGCTCGAATATTCAGTATATATCCTAAAAAGCCTTTCGCGTACTTTCTGACGGAGCTTGTATGTTTCAGTTCTCATCATTCTTGATATTCTACATTTTATGGGAAAAATTGTGATTTGATCGTTTCTTTGAGGAGACCACAAGAATTTATTTAGACCCTGTTGGCCTCAATATCAGCATATTTTGTCCGCCACCATAGTTTTGCATCTTTACCAAGATACATGGTAGCTGTTGTAATCTTTCTTACTTCGTCTTCGATTGAAGTCGCGAGAAAGTATTGTTCTGTATCAAATAAGAATTTCTTGAATTCTTTTTCATTGGGTGCCCCTTTGTAGGTACACACGGTTCCAAAATTCTGAGCCTGGGAACATACTCTTGTGCTGGGGCTTGCCATTTCCAACAACACGTTTAAATACTCGTAATTGAGCTCTCAACGTATGATTTCAACAACTTCAATCATTGATGTGCAAGCCCTTCGACTTTCATCCTGTTTGATGTATAATTCACGAATTTCCATCTCTACGACCTCGACTTTTTCCTCAAAGCCTCCATGGTATAGCACAACCTAGTAGTTATCTCATCAAGCGCATCCACACGCTATTTTGTACTCCTCTTTTGAGGATCTATGTCTTCTTTGGTGTTTGATGTAATTGGATCCATAGCTTTCTTATCGAGGGTCGTGAACCGCGAATTTGATACCAACTTTCACGAGGTACGTTTCTTTGGCACAGAAAGGAAGATCGTGTGGCAGTAGTCTGCTCTGCTAGATTACCTTGCACCTTTTCTCGATCGTTTTCGGACGAAAGAAAATTTGATTACAATTTGTAAAAAGCTTACAACAGAGAATTTGATGTATTGAAAATAAATTGATCATTGATTGATGAAAGCAAAAAATTACAATTGATGAAAATAGAAAATTACAATGGCTGGTGCAGGGGCAAACACCAGTTAACTTAAAAGATATTTGAATTATTAATACCCCCTATATTAGCTTGCGGAACAAAAATTTAAGTGAAAGGAGTAGACATTTAATTGACGAGGAATCATACTAAACGTTAACAAATATTAGATCTATTTTACAACTGAAATAAACTATTACCGTGGAAATGAAATTACAACTCAAACTGAACTAATATTTATAATTTACGGTTGAAGTTGGACAAACTGCGAATGCGATTGGGTCAAGGGGATAAGTAAAGCTGTGAAAATTGATGAAAAAATGCAAGTTCGACCATAACAATACCTAGAGGGGGTGAATAGGTATTTAATACGGAATTCAAAACAATTACGAATTAAAAAGCAACAAGTCACTTTGAATTCTTGTATAAATGGTTAATCGTGCAAGTCAAATTATCATATGTTGAATTACCACAGTTTGCATATCATAAACATCAAACAACAAATCAGTAAAGAAAACAAGAGTTGTTCATGGAGAAACCCAACTTGGAAAAACTCCGAGCACTTTTCCAGTCAATCCATTATAAACGATTCTATACTTATAGTCTACCAGACTAGACGATGACACGAACTATCTGATCTCCTGACTGTAATTCTAACAACTCTCCTGAATTATGTACTCCCTCGTACCAATTCCAGCTGCAACAACTAATGCCCTTCTATAATTCCACTATCTTGCATCAGTCCCTAGCTTGGTAGAATCGCTTATCTCCTGTGGATCATGAAGAACAACCCGTTCTTCACAGACTGGAACTCCAATCGCCTTCCTTGATCTTCAGCACCTTTGACAGATATGTAGGAAGTTTAGTTTTGGTATTTGGATATCGAATTTGATGTTTTTCTGACCAAAACACTCACACAAGATGATAGAATGAATAGATCTCTCACAGATGAAACTCTTTCAATTAACAACCTAGAGAAAAACGTTATGTACGTGTTTTGGTATATATAGATAAGTCAAAAAATCAATGGGCCAAGAAAAAGCCTTCAAAACGCGAAATAAAAATTTCTTGTATAAAGCTGTCGCTCGAGCGAAGGTCCAGCGATGATGCTTCTGCTTTTGTAGCTCGAGTCAACCCTTGGCAACAGTCCAGAGAAATTCCACACCGTTTTCTTTCTTATTCCAAACTCGAAACCCTAGAGCTATTTAACTAACTTTTATACAAATTGCACATTTAAACTCGAAACCCTAGACCTAATAACCAACTTTTAAGCAATTTGCACATTACTCCTTAAACTATCACACTCTATCCATTTAAGTCCCTATGTTCACAGAATTGGCCAATTACAAAATCAACTAAAACCTAACTGACTTCCCATTTGGTATTCTGTGACAAAACACTAATTTATGTCAAGGCAATAATAAAATAAAAGTTACAAACTCAAAATAATGACACAACCTAAACTACAGACTGACTTGAACGAACTCTGCAGTACATGTTTCCTGAAATAGACAACTCAAATACCGGTGTAAAATATGTGGAAAATAGGATCAAAGATAATCACAGTTCATACAGTCCAATTGTAGGTGTCACTTAAGCTATCGTAAGCACTTGTAACTCATATAGCATTTTATTCAGTTTTAAATTACAAGTTAAACCAATACACAGTATCAATGCAACCCAACATACCAAAACGAAATATTGACACTGTAAAAACATTAAAAACTTAATTTAACGAAATTGTACTTAACCGAATATGCATGTGCTCACCTTACTGTAAACTCTCAATGTGTACAAGCAATAGGTAAATGTATCTATGTCTCACCCCCAACGACCCCTCAAAACATAAATTGCAAATCATAAAATGTAATTCAATTTTAAAAATGATATCATATCAATTGTAAATTCAGCAAGATTTAAAGCTCAAAATGTTATATATTGCAAAATGATAAGTACATCCAGATTTGTAAAAAAAAATACATCATGTAAGCACGCAAATCTAGATATAAAAAATCTGTACATATCTACTCTCCCTCAACTATACATACTGCCATCAAATATCTACTCCTCATTTTTGTCACAAAATGACAAGGGAGCAACCTATAAGCTATACAGCACCGGCAGCATCATCAGCATCATCGGAGTCCATCCTCTCCTCGGAAGCATCGTCCTAATGGCAATATATCCATCATAAACCACGCTGAATGTAGCTAACAACACCCCGCAGTGTAGCAAACTTGGTGGTATGGTGATCAACAGTGGCACAAAGTTGTGTAAACTCAGCCATCATCCGAGCCTGCTGCTCTATCATTACGATCATCTGTTCCAATAGAGCCACAGAAGGATCAACGGGAATAGAGAGAATATCAGCAGGTGGAAGAATCGACTCAGAAGTAGATGGAAGAGGAGGCACCGAACCAGAAGTAGAGGAAATATCAGTAGACTCAAGGTTAGTAGAAAAAGATGGACAATTGGAGGGGTCAACGGATATGAGGTCATCAATAGGATCTGCCGGTACAGTATGACTAGCCTGAGGCTGTGCGGGCCCAGAAGTGGAAACATGAGACCTACTCTGGGCGATAGTAGTATGGCCAATCGATCGAGATACTCTCCGTGGAATCCCATTGGAAAAACTAGCTCTTGGGACAGTGAATAACCTATAAATGAGATAAGCATAGGGAAGCCCAACCCGAGTCCCTTGGTCCAGAAAACACGCAAAATCCGCTGACAAATGAAAGACAGTAGATCAATGGAATCACCATGCAACAATGTGTAAAGAAAATGAGCCTTCTCCATAGGTAAGGAGGAGGAATGAGAGACCGGCCACAGATTAGTGCACACAATGCGTAACAACATCCGTCGGTCAGTGGATAATGATCCAGTGTACATCGCACCTGGACCACCCTCCACCGGTGTGTTTAGCACCGTGGATTGGACCAATGTGTTCGATGGAAGTGAATCAGGAGTAAGATAGAGAAATAGTGGGTGAACGACCAGAATGACATACAGAATGATCTTAACTACCCGACTACTAAGGAAAACCCTTAATGAAGTACCGCTTACGTCATGAATGTTAGCGTAGAACTCATGTACTAACAAAGATGGAGGTGGTGTTAAATCAACAAGTGGTTTCTATCCTCGGGAAGAGAAAATAACAGTGAGGTCGGGAGACAAGTTAGACTTGATGACCTCGCGCTCAAAGAGTATAGGACGTTGGGAGAACTGTGACCTAAAAACGTCCTAAGCCACATTAGAAATGAACCTAGTTTGACTAAAGGAAGTCGAGGTACTAGGAGTAGAAGTAGAAGTGCATGCTCTCTTAGACGACATCTGAAAGAATTGAATCACAAAACCATTAAAACCTCGATAACGACAAATGAAATCATGATATGCATGTCATACATGATTGCACACAAAATGAGGCAAATAAAATGACATACAATGTGCCCAATAGTAAATGTATGATGACATGCAATGATGCCTAGATGTAGGTGACATGAAGACATAATAAATGCCATGGTGCTTGGATGTAGGGACGTGGTGTCATGACGTAGTGACGTAGCACCATGACGGAGGGATGTGATGTCATCGTGCCATGTCCTCAAACACACGATTCTAACACAGACCAATCTTAATCTACCCAAGACCAAAAATGTACTAAAGTATCCGAGCACCCAAAAACATCAACTGCACACAAACTCCAAAGTCAACAACTTTAACCATAAGCACTACAACCCAAACTCCTAACCAAGCGCACAGCAACCTTCAATCCACAAATTAATGCAAATGCAACTCAATTACTAACTATACACACCAAAATGAATGAAGAAACACGGAAAAATCCTCAAAATCATTCCAAAATGGTCCATCAAACCAAGTGACATTGAAAAGTTGTGCAAAACTTGAAGAAATGATCTAGAAATGCAAAACACACGTAATGCAACAACAAAACTCAAAGAAAAATGAATAATCAACAACAAATGGCAAAGAAAATTGTAAAAAGAACTGAAAACTCCATAAACTCCGAAATTTACCTTGAAAGTAGATGATTTGATGAAATATCACGTTCAATGATGAATTTGAAGTGTTAATTGAGTGGGAAAATCACCAATATTGTGTGAGAGAGTAAGAATATAAAGAAATCAAGTGAAGAAAGTGGTAAAATGCATTAAACCCTGAGGAAATGACCTTTTCATTCAAATTTACGGTTTGTCGCTCGAGCGAAACTCGAGCAATAAGTGAGTGAGGCAGCTTCTGCTGCTGTCACTCGAGCATAAGCTAACGATAAGCTAGTGAAATCCTAATTAACAAAAATAGTATAAAAATTCAAAAATCCAGAAAAATAACATTTTTTAAAACTAACTAATATATAAACAACTCAAGTTCTCTACACTTCGAAAATTAAAATCAAGCATACAATCACACGTCGAGCATTATCAAAACGACTTTCCCACTTGTGTAATTAAGTTCAAGATGGAGTAAAGTGTATAAATGATTTATGTGTGTAATGTGCCACTATTTTCTGTGGAAACAACTCCAAACCTTAAATTTGTGAGAAAGGACATGCAAACATCACTGGTAAATAAGTATGATCCCTATTGATGAAAATCAAACCCCAATAAATTTTAGGACCTGAAAATGAGCTCAATTATATGATAAATTTTCTATTATCCCCATGAATTTGAGAATATTTAATTTTTTATCGCTTTTCTCGTAAATAACATCTTATGTGCAGACTCTGTCCATTAAGCGGGTAAATTGACCCCTGTAATGAACTTTAACCCAAGTCAGATGACCATAGACACCAAGTTACGAGAAACCCCTCAGGCCTAATTACTCGAGTCAAATATGCTTCGAACTAAATATAAGATGAATCAATTACGCACTATCACGAGCATAGGTCATCTAAATATAGGTCAATTCATGTTCAAGGTCACCCCATTAACATGTGACTACTATCCCAAAACTCACACACGCGGTGCAGACTCATTCACAAAATCATAGTGTGTGCAGTGCAGAAGTTTACATGATGAGATATATACTCAATACTCCATGTTAAATCGGACCAGGCAATGGAAATAACAGTGTAAACCAGATAAATGCTTACTTGGTCATACAAAACATGTTTAAAATCATAACAATGTGTCGTTTGTCAAAAGGAAAATATTTTTGTATTTTTCCCATTTTTCAATCAATTTTCTATTTATTTTGAAAACAATGCTTAAAGCAAATAAAATGCAGAAGAAATAAAATAAAAAAAATAGAAAAGAAATAAGTGGGATGCATGCATGAATGGACACATTAGACTATTCAGGATGAAAATTGAATGCCCTTACCATGAAGAGTACAACCATTTTCACGACCTTCAAGGTCACTCCTCTTGACCCAAACTTTCTTAGAAGCAGAAGATGATTGAGTTAACCAAGTTATCATCTCAGTTAAGTGGCTGACTTGATTAGCAAGAAAGTCAACCTTATTAGTGAAATCCAGATTCTTACTTCTATGCACACGATTACAACACCTAGGTCGAATGTGTCCCAGTACACCACAGTGGTGGCAAGTGGGTATGAACCTAGGTCCAAGCCTGTTTGGAGGATGTTGCCGGAAAGCAAGACGATTGACCCTACTTTTTTTGGTAGGCCTCGATCCAATGACAAGCTTACCTTTGGGTTTTGGATAAGCAATCTCATGAGATTTGTTCGTGGTAGGAACGAACGTGGTCTTGGATGTACTAGCAGTAGCATCACAGTTATGAACGTAACCCATACCATGTTTGTCACTAGCAGGCTTGTTCATCCCAAATAGAGTACCAAGCTTTTGTGAGCCACTCATGAAAAATTGAAGTTGAGCATTGGATTTACCAAGATCAAAAGTCAAATATTTAATGTTAATCTCCAAGTTTTTATTGACGAGCCTCAACTCATTCACTTTCTTGGTCGAGTCCTGAAGGTTACTCTATAATTTTTCACATTCAAGTTCAAGCTCGTTCACCTTTTTGAAGATGGGTTTGTTGACCTTCTTGATTTTGAGACTCTCCTCAAACAGTTCACGATACAACTTGTGAATGTCCATCTCATCATCAGACTCTTCAGCAGACTGCTTACTCTTGTTTTCCTTTTCCTTCTTCTCAATCTCACGGTGAGATTCGATTGCAGCAATCGAGGTGAAGGCCATGAATTTTGGTTCATCCTCACCACTCAACATCTCATTCTGAGAGCTAGAATCCGACTCGTCATCACTCATGGTCATGGCTAAAGCCTTATGCCTTTCCTTATTTGAGCTCCTATTCAGAATAGGATATTCATTCCTATAGTGACCGTAACCCTTGTACTCATGGCATTGGATAAATTGGGTTTTGCTAATGAGAGTCCTAGAGGTATTCTTTTCACGTCTACCACTCGAGAGTTTATTAGGGACTTCACTACCTTGAGCCTAAGGCTTTCTTCTATTCCTCATCACCTTCTAGAATGTTTTAACGAAATAGGCAATTTTGTCATCCCTAAGTGTCTCACTGTTAGTGGACTCGCTCTCAACTTCTCTAATAGTGTTCATGGTGATGGATTTTTGTTTCTTTTGTTGTGCTAAGGTCAATTCATAAGTTTAGAGGGATCCTACAAGTTTTTCTGCCTTAACGCTATCTAGGTCCTTACTTTCTTCAATTGCAGTTACCTTAGGNAGTGTTCATGGTGATGGATTTTTGTTTCTTAGGCTGTGCTAAGGTCAATTCATAAGTTTGGAGTGATCCTACCTTAGGTCTAAACCTTTCAGGTAGGGATCTAAGAACCTTACGAACGACTTTTGACTCAGGGATCCTTTCGTCTAGATTAAAACTAGAGTTCACAATATCGTTCAACTTAGCATAGAACTCATCAAATCTATCATCATCATTCATCCTGTGTTCTTCAAATCTAGATGTCAACATTTGCAATTTGGAGTTTTTCACAATTTTAGTACCCTCATGGGTTGTCTCCAAAAGGTCCCAAACTTCCTTAGTTATCTCATACATAGACATTCTTCTAAATTCATCCAAGTTTGTTTTGGTCCACAAAAAAATATAAATTGGTATAACTACACCATCAACAGTTGTTGTAGGTAGAGTCCACCCATTTTTGCATACAAATCCAAATACGTTCATCCATAGCGTTAAGAAAAGCTCTCATTCGAACTTTCCAGTAGGCATAATTACTGCCATCAAAAAATGGCGGTATAGACAAAGAACTACTCATCTGGATTAAATCAAATAAGGTTCAGGAATCGAAATTAAGCAACTGGGAAAAACTTCGGGCACTTTGTTAGTCAATCTACTCTAAACGATTTTGTACTTACAGTCTACCAGACTGACGACGACACAAACTATCTGATCTCCTGACCGTAATTCTGACAGCTCTCCTGAATTCTGTGCTCCTTTGTACCAATTCCACCTGCAACAACCAATGCTCTCCTGTAATTTCGCTATCCTACATCAGCCCCTATCTTGGTAGAATCACTTATCTCCCGCGGATCATGAAGAACAACACATTCTTCATAGACTGGAACTCCAGTCGCCTTCCTTGATCTTCAGCACCTCTGACAGATACGTAGAAAGTTTAGTTTTGGTATTTGGATATCGAATTTGATGTTTTTCCGACCAAAACACTCACACAAGATGAAGGTTGAAAGATGGAATGAATAGATCTCTCACAGATGAAGCTCACTCAATTAATAGCCTAGAGAAAAATGTTTTGCACGTGTTCTGGTATATATAGATAGGTCACAAAATCAATGGGCCAAGAAAAAAGCCTTTAAAATGCGAAATAAAAATTTCCCATATAAAGCTGTCGCTCGAGTGAAGGTCCAGCGATAATTGAGCGACAGGGTGTCATGCTTCTACTTTTGTACCTCTAGCTAACCCGTGGCGATAGTTCAGCGAAAATCTATGCCGTTTTTTTCCTTATTCCAAACTCGAAACCCTAGACCTAATAACCAACTTTTAAGCAATTTGCACATTACTCCTTGAACTATCACACTCTATCCATTTAAGTCATTTTGTTCACAGAATTGGCCAATTACAAAATCAACTAAAACCTAACACTTGACATCAGGCCTCTGCAACGGTCTTAACCCTGGATTCCAACCCACATGCAAAGCTTCCAATGGCTGTATCTACTTGAATTTTGATAAACTTATTTTTCTCCTAACTATCCCCAACTCCACTTTGCCTGGAGGCTACAAAAAAATATAAACTTGATACTATATAGATCACAGATTGGAGGCTCTAAAAATCAAGCATTTCTATTCGATTGAAGATATTAAATTCTTTTGGTCCCTCAAGTCTTTAAGTTTAGCATCATAGGGGGTTTAGCACATTCAAATCCACCTAGAGCCTAACATTTTTACAGCAACAGTAGGTCTATATAGGAGATATCGGACTGGTAAAGATAATAGATTTATATTGGGCGGTTCTTAAAATTCCTTCTCTTATATCTTACACCTTTTATTTTATTTTATTTTTATA
>CAIGRS010165685.1:0-12767 GCA_903798395.1 Fraxinus floribunda | reverse complement strand
GATACTTCTTGTGGAAAACGTCCCTACGTTTGACACTTCTTGTAGAAAATGTCCATAAATTTCATTTTTTCGCATTTTCATCCTGATTTGAACGTTTCTTTACGGAAAACAGGCTTCATAGCACAAAACGTCCATACGTTTCATTTTTTTGCATTTTCGTCCTTACTTCAATGTTTCATTGTGGAAAATATCATTTTCACAATTTTTTAACGAAAAATAACCAATATACCCTTCTATTTGAATAAAACAAAAAAGAGAAGAAAAATAAAGAACAAATTAAAATCTTACTCCTGAACTTTTAAAAAAAGTGCAAATGAGTCCAAATAAATTATTAAAATATAAAAAATAACCATTTTTCACAAAGTGTCCTAATTTCAGCTACCAATTCATCACGTTCAGGGCTTGGACCTCACCCATGGTTGGGTCAGGTGCACTAGGTTGAGAGGGGACTAGCCCAGGTGGTCCGCCACCTTGATTCGGCCGGACGACGCTTGAATTGGCAGAAACACGGTTATCCTGTTGCAATTTCGCGCCTGCAAGCATTTTAGATTCAAATTTCGATCGATTGAAGCCAAACTGGGGAGGAGACCCAAGGGTGGGCTAGGTGCAACAGGTAAAGGTGAACCTAGCCCATGTGGTCCGTGACCTTCGTTTGTACAGACGATGCCGAAAACTGAATTCTCCTCAGGCGATGTCGTGTGCGTCGCAATAAGGAGAAGTCCTAGGTTAAATTCAACATCTAAACTNAGGTGAACCTAGCCCATGTGGTCCGTGACCTTCGTTTGTACAGACGATGCCGAAAACTGAATTCTCCTCAGGCGATGTCGTGTGCGTCGCAATAAGGAGAAGTCCTAGGTTAAATTCAACATCTAAACTTGGTGTTTGGTTACAATTGATTGCATGAGTAGGGTCGTCTAGAGATGGGAGGTTGGTCAGAGATGAGCTCCAACCGGTATGGTGGCCGAAGTGAAGAAATTGGCGTTTTTCAGATTTTTAGGCAGCAAACTTTGGAGCTTTGTACAAGCCGGAATACTTAGAGTTACAAGGAGATATTGATATGAATTGAAGAGGAGGTTAAGGGCTTTCCACCGATACCATTTTTCGACGGTTTAGGTGGCTGGAGCTTGCCGAAATTTAGCTCCATAAACGGGTGCTATAGAAGCAAAGATCGCCCTAAAATTAGAGAGCAAAATTATATTTATTTGCACTCATTTGCACTTTTTAAAAAAGTTCAGGAGTAAGATTTTAATTGTTCTTTATTTTTCTTCTCTTTCTTTTTTTATTTAAATAGAAGGGTATATTTGTCATTTTTCATTTAAAAAATGGTGAAAATGATGTTTTTCGGAATGAAACGTTAAAATAAGGACGAAAATGCAAAAAAATGAAACGTAGAGACATTTTGTACTTTTAAGCCATATGCTATTTATGGGTAGTAATTATGATATCATAACAAATACAAAGAAAATGTTGACAAAACATTTTGACATGAAAGATATGGGTATTGCAGATGTAATATTACGAATTAAGATCCTTAAAACATTTGAGGAACTTGTCTTAACTCAATCTCACTCTATTGAGACTGTACTTATGAAGTTTCATATGTATGATGAAAGTCCAATTAAAACACCGGTAGACTTAAGTTTACATTTGGCCTAACATAAAGGCCAACACGTATCTCAATTAGAGTACTCTCCAATAATAGACAGCTTAATGTATATTACAAACTGCACTCACTCGGATATCGTATATGCAGTTAACAAACTTAATAGATATACAAGTAACCCAAATAATGACTATTGGAAGACATTAGTAAGGGTTCTTAGATATCTACGATACACCTCAAATGTTGGATTGCATTATACTAGATACCCAACTGTATTAGAATGATACATTGATGCTAATTGGATATCAGATACAAAAGATTCAAAGTACAATAGTGGGTATGTTTTTACTATTGATGATGTGGCCGTATCTTGGAAATCATCTAAACAAACATGTGTAACTCGATCTATGATGGAATCTGAGTTTATAGCTTAAGATAAGCTGGAGAGGAAGCAGAATGGCTTCGAAATTTTTTAGAGGATATTCCATGTTGGCCTAAACATGTGCCTGCTATTAGTATACACTATGATAGTCAATCGACTATTGGTAGAGCACAAAGTAGTATGTATAATGGTGAGTCTCGAAGACATAATACAATTAAGCAGTTGATCTCAAAAGGTGTTATTTCCATAGATTATGTAAAGTCTAGAGAAATGTTGTGGATCCGCTTACCAAAGGTTTACCAAGAGATCAAGTATACTGTCTGTTAAGGGGAATAGGCGTAAAGCCTACTACGTAAGAATATTTGTAATGGTAACCCAACATTGCTGAGTGGAGATCCAAAATCTTGGTTCAATGAGACAACTAAGTTATGAAGATTCAAAGAAATACTTTGGAGTTAACTCCTGCCCATTCCTTTGATAAGAAAGTGTTATCTGCGAAAAGTTATATGTTAAGTTATACCTTTAATGATTCATATATCTTGGTCTATCTAAGTGGGGTATGACAGGTACTCTTAATAGGAGATCACCTATATAAGTGTGAAGTATGGCCGCTTCTATGAAATGTTTCAAATGCTTGATCTCTCTAAAGCACTTATGAAATCCAAGAATTGTTCAGGATTAAAATGAACACAACAGTGAGAACTCGAAAATGGTAGAGAGGTTATTGTGTTGATGCTATTGTCTTCGTTTGCACTAACGGTTAACAATTCAAGACACCGCGTTCACTAATTAGCTAAGTAAATCCGATAATATTCTACTACGAAAGGTTCAAACCCATAAGGTACCTATCCGAATGCAATAACATTACGTCTGATCTCTCTATAGGGTCTGTATAGTCTATTGCATTAATTTTCATTCATGTGGGGATTGTTGGAAAAGTGGTTTTATTAGTTGGTTTGACCAATTATTTTAGTAGGTCCCGTTAGTTGGATAAAGTATTTCTGCCGAATGTGTTCTACTCCATGAGTAAATTAATGTAGTAGATTTATTTTCTCAAAACTAATTTAGGGTGAATGAGAAATTAATGCCAAAAGATGACCACTTGAAGTTGAAATAAATTAGAATAGAAATTGGTAGGATATTGGAAAAGTGACAATCCCACATAAAAAAGCTAGAAGAATATAAACTACTTTATATTGCTTAAATTTGGGACTTGGGTTTGGACCCCAATGAGTACCAATAGTTTTTGAAGGAGAGAGAACCTACATGCTAGTAGGTTGGGCCAAAGCCCACGCATGTCCGACGCCGCCATATGCTCGGCTTGTCACGGGCTTGGGCTTGAGCTTGGGCTTGACTTGAACTTGGGCCAAGCTGATATGTATTTTTTGATAAAATAATATTTGATTTATATTATGTTATTATTATTTAAAACAATAATATATTTAATTTATATTATTTTTTCCTTGATTTTTCTGTGGCTGACACATGGATTCTTCTAAAAGGATGGTTAACTGTTGACAATTGGCGGTTGCGGTCCATGTCTGTTGAAGACACAATTTTTCGATTATTGTGTCTTTTGGACACATCTTTTCAACTTCTATAAATAGGCTCCTATAACCCGGTTTCATTCATTCGAAAAATAAGAATTGATTTTATTCTTCTTCCAAAATTCTTCATTCTTCCCTCCATTATTCATATTTTGCATCCAGTCTCGAAAAATTATTTTCGTGCATTTTAGTCCTTCCTTCAAATTATAGAGAGATCAAAACGTTAGTAAGTTTGCCGGGATTTGTAATTTGTAGTGCTACTCGTTGTATTTTGGGAGACGAGTGCCGAAATATCGTCAGCACCAGTGCATGACATTATCGTCTTAAGAAGAAAAAGTCGAACTCTTGCCTCGACCATTTTATTGCATTCAATTTTCACGTCGTTATTCTGCCCAAATCACTGCGATATCTTTACTTGCCTATTTCCAACAATCTTAAGACGATAATGTCAAGTAATACTGCATCTATCGTACCCTTTTCACGTCGTTATTCTGCCCAAATCACGATAATATCTTTACTTGCCTATTTTCGACACCTAGTTCATATGCAACGAGAGAGTTACTATGAGTATCTTCAATGCCTTCTATGGATTGTTATTTAAGTATTGCATAAATATAAAAATTTTTAATCTATGTGATATTGATATCTAATGAATATATGGTTAACTTTACATTTCATTCGCTAATGTACATTCAATAGGAAAGAGAAAAAATAATAAACGGGGAGTGAGAAAAATACGAAAATGAAGTCGAAGATGCTGAGAGTTTAAATTTTTGTCACATTACTCTCTTAGGAGAAATTTTTTGTAGGACATGCATATTTGTACACTTGGTAAGACCCATCTATTGGAGCATCACTTTTAAAAAAAAATATGTGTTGTATTTCTCTCTTACTTTTTTTTTTTCCCAAATCACCCACCGAAATTGCTTCACAAGCCCTTGATATTTTTGTTTTTAGTTTATTTGTGTAATTAGCTAAAAATGTCATAATCGTGTACACTCTTTACACAAATCGTCCCTATCATTTCAAATTTGGCAATTGCACTCTTATTTCAACATTTTCTTATGGAATTGGTCATTTTCGTCTCCTTTTGTCAATTTCTTCTGTCAAATATGAGTAATTGGTGAAAAGCGTCCTTTTCGTTTGCCTTCATTCGATTAAATATCCTTATCATTTACATTTATTGCACAAAAGGTCTTTACAATATATTTTCTCCATTTTTTTACCTTCATCTTTAAGTAAATAAATAGAAAAAAAAAGAAATAATATTAAAAAAAACTGTGGCTAAAGTTCCAAATTTAAAAAAAAAAATACAAACGAGTCTAACAAAATGTTGTCAAAAGATGGGAGTTCTTTCATTAGATATTTCAACCAAGATCTGTTCTAATTCAAATCTAGCTAAGAGGAAAATAGGCTTAATAGCACAAAACGTCCATACGTTTAACACTTCTTGTGGAAAACGTCCATACATTTCATTTTTTCGCATTTTCGTCCTTATTTCAACATTTCTTTGCGGAAAACAGGCTTCATAGAACAAAACGTCCCTACATGTGACACTTCTTGTGGAAAACATCTCTATGTTTCATTTTTTTTTTTTATATTTTCGTCCTTATTTCAACGTTTCATTGTGGAAAACATCATTTTCGCCATTTTTAACGAAAAATGACCAATATACGCTTCTATTCAAATAAAAAAAAAAGAGAGAAGAAAAATAAAAAATAAAATAAAATCTTACTCCTGAATATTTTTAAAAAGTGCAAATGGGTCCACATAAATATATTTCTGCTCTCTAATTTTGGGGCGGTTTTTACCCATCTAGCCACCGTTTATGGAGCCAGATTCTAGCAAGCTCTGCCACTTAAACCATCGAAAAATGGTACCGGTAAAAAGCCCTTAACCTCCTCTTCAATTCCATACCAATATCTCCTTGTAACTCCAAGTATTTCGATCGGTACAAAGCTTCAAAGTTTAATGCCTAAAAATCTGAAAAATGCCGATTTCTTCACTTCCGGCCACCATACCAGCCAGAGCTCATCAGCGACCAACCCCCCACCTATGGATGACCCAACTCGTGCAATCAATTGTAACCAAACACCAAGTTTAGATGCTGAATTTAACCCGAACTTCTCCCTGTCGCAATGCACGCGACATCGCTTGAGGAGAATTCAGTTTCCGGTGCTGTCTGGACAAACGAAGGTCGCGGACCACATGGACTAGGTTCGACTTCACCCGACGCACCTAGACCACCCTTGGATCTCCCCAAATTTGGCTTCAATCGATCGAAATTTGTACCTGAAATGCTCGCAGGGGCGAAATCGCGACAAAACGACCTTTCTTCCGCCAATTCAGGTGCCATCCGGCCAAATCAAGGTGGTGGACCACTTGGACTAGTCCCCTCTCAACCTGGCGCACCTGTCCCAACCATGGGTCAGGTCCAATTTTGCCCCGAATGTGATGAATTGGTGGCTGTAATTAGGGCACAGTGCGAAAAATGGTTACTTTTCATATTTTAAAAATTTATTTAGATTCATTTGCACTTTTTAAAAAAGTTCAGGAATAAGATTTTAAGTTGTTCTTTATTTTTCTTCTCTTTATTTTTGTTTTATTTAAATAGAAGGGTATATTGGTCATTTTTCGTTAAAAATGGTGAAAATGATGTTTTCCGTAATGAAACGCTATAATAAGGACGAAGATGCAAAAAAAAAAAACGTAGGGACGTTTTCCACATGAAATGTCAAATATTGAGACGTTTTATGCTATGAAGCTTGTTCTCCGTAAAGAAACGTTGAAATAAGGACGAAAACGCGAAAAAATGAAACGTATGGACGTTTTACACAAGAAGTGTCAAACGTAGGGATGTTTTTTACTATTAAGCCGAAGAAAATAAATTATTTTCTTTTTGGAAGATGACTTTTTTTTTGTTAATATATTTTAAATTATTTTAAGTGAATTGTTTTCACCATTTGAAAAATTTAGGACTCTGACTACAATTAATTACTTTTCATATTTTTTGTTTCTTTTCTATTTTTTTATTTATTTAAGAGGAGGGTAAATAATTATTTTACAATGCTTTAATATAGAAAAAACATGATACTGGCTTTTTGGGTGTTGAAAGCAAACAATAGAGACGTTTTACACGATGAAGGCATATGATAGGAACGTTTTACATCAATTACATATATTTGGCGGAAGAAATTAACAAAAAGAACCAACTCCGCAAGAATATGTTGAAATGAGGGTGTAAATGCAAAATTTAAAATGATGGGAAAGATTTGTGCAATGAGTGCAGACGATAGGGACGTCTTGTGCTAATTACCCAATTTATTTACATCTTACCTTTTTACCACTTACTTTTATTCTTTTTCTCTTATTTTTTTATCCAGAAATTATATTGACTCGGGAACTTAAAAGTTAAACTAAAATTCTGCAAATTAATTTTATTAAATATATAAATGAACATATCAATTTAAATTAATGATGAGTGCATGAATATTGGAGGTTTAGCATATATTTGTTTTTTTTTTTTTTTTTTGTAAGAAATTGTTGAATAAACAGCACACTCAAATAGTAAGGTAGCAAAAAAAAAAAAAAGGAAATTAAATATAAGGGAGAAAATATAAATTTAAATAGTTTCGCGAAATTATCTCTGTACAGGATTATGAAACCACTATGAAATATCCATTTACAAGCTTAAACAACTCTATTAACTCTTCTTTATTAATGTCACATTAGGTGTTAATATTCTTAAAAAATGAAGGTTTATTTTGAATTTTAGAGTTTAAATTAATTTTTTAAATTTTGGTTAAAGGGTAAGTTGATAGGTCGGTATGTATAAGTTCATATGACTTGGGATAATTTTCGGATAAAAATAAGAGAGATATTAAAAATTAATTTTGATAAAACAAAAGTAAAAGAGAAAGAGAAAAACAAAATAAAAATAAAATTTGATATCAAGGACACGTGTTGCACTTGAATGGATACTTGAAAAATGTAAAAAGAAAAATAAAGTAAAGACACGATTAGTCAATGAATGGACCTTCCCATCGAATTGTTTATCTTTAAGTCGCATTATTTTAAAAAAAAAATATTTTGAAATAGTATATTGATAAAAAATGTGTAATTGAAAAAAAAAAGTTATTAATATGATGTAAAATATTATTTTATTGAAAAATGTATGGTTAAAAATAAGTATAAAAATAAGAATGAGAATTTTAATATGTATCAAACAGTGACTTACATTTAGGGGTGAGCATATGTTGGATTGTGTTGGGTTGGGTAGGGTCGGTTTTTGTTTCAACCCAAGCCCAACTCAACGTAATCGGTTTGATCATAATTTAATTCAACCCAATCCGTGTAAAGGTTGAAACCCAACCTAACCAAATCAAGTGTCGATCGGATTGAGTTGGTTGATTTAGAAAAACTTGTCAACAAAGATTAAAGTAAGCGGATCGGGTTTAGCTGATTTATAATTGACTCGTGATTTATATGATATTAGGTCTCTATAATTGCAATGACCACAAAATATAAATTATTTTGGCAATTCATGCCCAAAAATGTCGCATGGATAGATTGATATTAAATTATATGAAGTCAAAAAATATTTTTGGCAATTAAAATGTTTTAGAAATCATAATACTTGTAAAGTTCGTAAATATAATCGGGTTGGGTAGAGCGGGTTTATTCAATTTCATGAGTTAACCTATAACCCGACCCGACCCAACCCGTGTAAAAACAACAAAAAAATCAACCCAAATCGGTTGGATTGGTTCGATTTTGACAGTTTCGGTCAGATTTTGCCTACCCAAATTTTGATAGTCATTTTTATTTTATTTTTTTGGCTAGATGTTTCACGTAGATATCATTGGAGAAGAATTTATACAGGCGTTGTCTATTTTTACTTATATGACAACTTTTTTATGCAATCAACGTTAACATTTGATACGCTCTAATTTTGTTTTGCTACGTGTATGGTTAAGCATTTTTTTGATTGATGATGAGAAATTCACCCAAGATCCCTAACCTTTCATAAGTGTAGTAGCTGTGTTTTCAACCTTTCATTTGTGCATGTTCCCAACCTTTTATCATAGTCTGTCGTATTCTCATACAAAATATTATTAAAATTAGTAAATATAATGTTGGGAGGAAATCAATCAATTAGCTCACGAAGTAACAACCATATGTGCAAAATCATTTAGCAAAATGAACTAAACATAATCCTCAGAATCTGAAAAACTACAATAATATGGAATAAACAATACATCTCAAACTGAATATGAATCTAGAACAAAATTGACAGAATATAAACTGAAGAAAAAAGGGATTGAAACCGTAGCTTTCGATGAAGAACGTCGGTCACGGATGGAGCTTCTTGGATTCACTCCTTAATCACGAAATAACCACTGATTGTATATAAATCATAGCCCAAGGTAAGAATACAATTGGATTAACACTCAGTCAAGTCCTATTATATCACAATGAGGATCTCTCTTTACCAACAGACCAATTCACTCAAGAATCACCCTCAAAACAAGTAAATCACTAAAGATTATACACTATTGAGAGAATACTAGAAATCAAATGAGAGTATTTGATTTTACAGAGAAAGAGAAGAGAGATCCTTCAAGCGGCGCAGAGAACACTCAAGAAAGGAGGAAGTGTCGAGAAGCTGAAGAATAATGAAAGTCTCAAACCCTAATGGCCTTATAATGAGTCACCTAATAGCCACCAATCCAACGGTGTTGGAGGCGACACATGGCGACATCACGTGCATCCAAATTTGGGAAGAGAAATGCACGTTTCTAAGCTTCAAGCAAAATACAATTTTAGCACCATTTTATAAAACAAACTTTTGAGCTGGGCCTCCAAGGATTTCCAGCTGGGCCACATCAATAGGCCCAAAGGGCATTTGCATCATTGTGCCAACAAGAATCCTTTCATATAAAATAGACAATAGGCATCACTTCTAGCCCGAGTCCTTTGCTTTAGTCTTTGAAAGTAACTATAAAGCCGTAGATAAGTTACAATAAATTGTTTGAGATCCCATGTAACAATGACTCAACTACAATTTGGAGAGAGTTATTCATAGCACTCGTGATAGTACAAAGGCAATTCTAGCAATACAAGATGGGAAATTTTAGTTCATTTTTCCTCCTTTTCAATTTTACATGCTAATTTTTTCGTTTGCAAGGATTGAAGGGCGTTTGACTTGCATTGGAAATGTCACCACTCATCCTCAACGGTAGCGCGGTGAAAACACAGAACAGTGCAGACAAATATAAAGAATGATGTAAATTCAATGAACGTAGCTCCTGTGCCAATCAAACCAGCATGCCGCAGGATAACGGGAATGGCTATGCTCCCTACAGCAGATGCCCCTGTTAAGAGCTTGGCATCGTTGATCCAGCTGCAACAGAACAAAATTGCACCAAAAGTGTTAAATTTGCCAAAACTTAAAAAAGAATTTTGAGGGGGTGGAGACAATATGGGAAACATTAGTAGCCTCTTGGTGTTGTTGCAGCTAAAGACGGACATGAAATATTTATTGGGACAATCATGACAGTATAATATCTTAGTGACAACATGTGGCTTCATTGTGCCCGCTTAAAATCAACACCGTGCAATTTTTCCAGCCAATGTATGTGTGGGAAAAGTCAATCTCAATGGATTTCAATTTGACAGATTTTGGATCCTCGACGACTCGTTCGCAGACTAAAATAAAATTAACCCACATATAACAATGAGAACCCCACACTATACAAGCAACCAGGGCGGACGCAGAACCTTAAAAGTAGGAGGCATAATCAAACTTGCAAAGAAATTGGGAGAATTTTGACAATCGAAAATTTACGTCCAAAAAAATCATACACCATGTAATTTTGCTTCCGAAAAATTACATAGGACATGACTTTTCGGATGTAAAATTTCAAAAAAATTTGATGTCATATTCCATATAAAATCTCCTAATAAAATGATAAAAATTACAATTGAGGAATTTGTATCGCAGCAAAAATAATAAATGTTAATGAAATAATTGAATTTTTTTTTATAAAAAATGCGGGTTAGACGTTATTGTTTAAGACTCACTTTTAACTTATTTTTAAATATTTTTGATATCTGTTTGGACTATTTGATTTGCCCATAATGTAGTTTTCAAAATTTCGAGATGATATAAGCAATTTGTAGATTCGATTAGCGTACGATCGTCGGAGAATTTTTAAAATTAGCATATTATCGAAATTAAAATTTATTTTGATTTTGCCTCTATTTGGAGGAGATTAAAACCAAATTTTTAGTAAATTTTGATAAAAGTTAAACAATTATGGATTTCATGAAATATATTATTAAAATTAATTGTTAACTTTGATTTATATTAAAATTTAGATTTCAATCGATACTAAACATAATTTTATAAAATAAAAAAAATTTCTCAAAAGTTGGGGGGCACGTACCCCCTAGGACCCCCTAGGTCCGCCCATGCGAGCAAAACAAATTTCATTTTCGAAAAGACCTTACAATCAAAGAGAAGTTCAAGAGAGTTGCATTCGTATGTGGAGAGATTGTTTTAGCTCATATTCTAATTAAAATTTGTTAGGTTTTAGAATTGTTGTAATTGACGATTCTGTGAGCAAAAGGACTGAAATTGATATATTATAAAAGTTTAAGGAGTAATGTGCAAATAGTTGAAAATTTAAGTGTTTAGGTTTAGGATTTCGAGAATAGGAAAAGAAGGAAAATGACATGGATTTTCGCTAGGCTATTACCCCACCTTCACTCGAGCGACACGTTTATTCGGAAAAATTTTGTTTCGCCATTTAAAGGTTTTTTACCCAGCCAATTCGTTTTCTAACCTACCTATAAGTACCAAACCTCACATGTACGATTTTTCTAAGGTTGAACATTGAGAGAAACATATCAGAGAGTGATTCCTCCATATCATATTCTTCAAACTTCTTCTGTATGAGATTATTTGGTGAGAAAAACATCAATTTCATAATCCAAAAACTGTACCCTTACTTCCTATCTATCTGGTCAGAGTTCTGAAGATCTAAGGGAGTTGACAGGAGTTCCTGTCTGTGAAGAACGGGTTATTCTTCGTGATTCACGGGAGATAAACGAATTCACAAGGCTAGGAGTGCTGCAGGGTAGCAGATTCCACGGAGAGTGTTGGCAACTGCAGCTAATGATTGGTGCAGAGGAGCACGGGATCCGCGGAGAGCTGTAAGGAGTGCAGTCGGGTAATCAGATAGTACAGATCATTTAGTCTGGTAGACTGTAAGTTGTTAAATTCATTTATAGTGGATTGACTGGAAAAGTGCCCAGAGTTTTTCCCAGTTGAATTTCTCCGTGATCATACTGTTGTTCTTTACCGTTTTATTTATTGTTTATATGATTTGCGGTATTTAAACATAGATAATTAATTGGTGACTTGTTGCCTATTATTAATAATTTAATTCCATATTAATATACCTATTCACCCCCTTTAAGTATTGCTAGGGTCGAACTACGCGTATTTCAAAATTCATAAAAAAATTATCAAAATATTGTATCAATACAACTAAATAATATCAGCCACATGTTACTGTATAATACTTACATCTTCATTGACACTGTTAATCAGCCCCTATGTCTGTATACATACAACTAAGTTCACAGGCATGCAATGGGAGGTTTGAAATAAAACATAAGAGCAGTCATTATAAGTATAAATAATGGTCCAAAACATTAAGTTGACTGATAAGTGCAGTTTTTTATACTTATTTGAGACTTTAAATTATGATATTTTATTGTCTTTTGAATAAAATTTTACCTAATTTATGTTAAATTATATTTTGTAGTTAAAATTTTATGTTTATTGAAGAAAAGAATGCAAAATAGCGAAAAAATGACAAAATTCAAAGTACGATTACTAAATTGGTGTAAAATTTTATGTTTATTGAAGAAAAGAATGCAAAATAGCGAAAAAATGACAAAATTCAAAGTACGAATACTAAATTGGCATGGACTGCACAAATAAATTTATTTTAAAAATTAACTTGCATTACATGAAAGCTTTTGGGCTTGAAAAGAAGATTGAATTTAGTGGTAATTACACCAAACCAAACCAGACATTTTCTTTTGCATTTTAAAAAATCAAGTTTTAGGGTTTTTTAATAATAAATCAGGTTTTAATTTCACAATTAATATCAAAATAATATTTTAAATTAAATTAATCTATATACCCACCATACCACCTACC
>CAIGRS010165677.1:0-12195 GCA_903798395.1 Fraxinus floribunda | reverse complement strand
TAAGGAATTTTATTTCTGGGCTAAAAGTTGTTGACTCCATCTTGAGGCCAATCGCTATTCATTATGATAACAGTGCAACAGTGTTCTTTTTAAGTAACAATCAAAGTTCAAGTGGATCAAAACACATTGATCGAGCCGAAAGCTCGGGTCGAGCCTCAATTTTTTTTGGCCGAGCTCGGCTCGAGCTTTTTTTTTCCAGCTCGGCTCATTGCCACCACTAAATTACACATTCTCCAAAAAATACCTATTCAAAACTCTATTTTTTTCTTAAATAATGACCATCAAATAGGTATTTGAGAGCATTTTGTTGCCGGTAAGCAATACAGATTGAAGTTTAGCAGTTCCACTGCTAGAAGTAAAGCTACCCTAGAGCTGGCTTATTTCGATGTTTGGCAAGCACTAGTTATATCCCTAGGAGATGCAAGATACTTTGTATCTTTCATTAGTGATTACTCCAGGAGATGTTAGGTGTATCCAATTAAGAGGAAGTCAGATGTGTTCGCAGTCTTCAAAGTTTTTAAAGCACGTGTGGAGCTTGAATCTGAAAAGAAGATCATGTGTTTGAGAACAGAAAATGGAGGAAAATATACTGGTGAAGAATTTGATATCTATTGTCAACAAGAAGGTATCAAGAGATAGTTCACAATGGTATACACTCTACAACAAAATGGAGTGGCAGAGCATATGAACATAACACTGTTAAAAAGAGCAGAAAAATATAGATAACTACGGGGCTAGCTAAGTTAGTTTGCACAGAAGTAGTCAAAACCACCTATATTGTAATCAATCCATCACCATCAATCGCAATTGATCTGAAGATGCCTATGGATATTTAGATTATTCTCACTTACATGTATTTTAAAGTCATGTGTACATTATGTACAATGCCCTAAAATAATCAAAGGTGGATCCAAAATCCAGAAAATGCATTTTTTTATTATATATTGATGTAGTCAAGGAGTATCACTTATGGGATCCACTACCCATAAGGTGATAATCAGCAGAGATGTGATATTTGCAGAAGGCAAGGTACAAGAAAAAGAAACTCATAGAACTTCAAAAAGGAAATCAAAGACTACTACAGTTGCAGTTGGAGATAAAAAAAATGAGAAGTTCTAGATTCTTTTGAAGCGGCACTAGATCATGAAAAACAAGAACAAGTCGAGTCTAATACTCCAGAAGTTTGACGATCAACTTGGGAGATGAGAGAACTAGCTTGGCATTCAATGTACATTATGGAGGGCATTGTTGCATACTATTTACAAACAGAAGATAAAGAGCTATCAACTTTCCATGAGGCAATAAATAGCTAAGAAACTTCTCAGTAGATGATAGCAATGCAAGAAATTGAAGCTCTTCATAAAATCAAAACATGGAATCTTGTTTTGCTACCACAAGGAAGACCATTGGAAATAAATAGGTTTACATGATCAAACGAGATGACAATGACTAAATGGAACAGTATCGTGTGAAATTGGTGGTAAAGTGATATGCTTAGAAAGAAGACATTGACTTCAATGAAATATTTTCTCCCATTGTTTGATTCAAAACAATTCGAGTAGTCTTGATCATGTGTGCTACATTCGACTTACACCTGGAGTAGTTAGTTGTGAAAGCTACATTTCTTCATGGAGAACTTGANATTTGTATACAACAGGCTCAATTCAGATCCTTGTGCTTACTACATGAGATTTGGAGATAATGATTTCATTATTTTGTTGTTGTATGTTGACCGACATGTTAGTAGTAGGGCTCAACAAAATTCTTATTAAATACTTGAAGGAATATTGGTTAGATATTTTGAAACGAATGACTTGGGACTAGCAAACAAGATTCTAGGGATGTAAATTTATCGAAACAGAAATAATCGGAAGATTTGGTTTAGTCAGAAGAACTACTTGAAGAAAATCTTCCATCATTTCAATATACAAGATTGTAAGCCAATTTCTACCCATCTTCCTATCAATTTCAAGTTATCCTCAAGTAAGAGTCCTAGCAACAAAGCATAGAGGATGGAGATGTCTCGAGTACCATATGCATCAACGATAGGTAGTTTAATGGTTGCTATGATCTGTATAAAACTAGACATTTTGGTTCAAGGGTTGAAATAAGAAGGGGTGAGTTGCTTGCTAACTCGCCCCACTAGAGAGACTATCAGTGATTTGGCCATCCAAACAACATTTTGGCTAATGCTAAATAACTTACAAGCTCATGAGCATGCTCGCCAAATTGAGAAAAATGTACAATTTCAAAAAAGAAAAAAGAAAAAAGAAAGAAAATGTATATGGCGAGCCAGAGCCGCCTAAACCAGCCTCATTTAAGGGTGAGATCATGGGGTGAGCCGAGCTGCATTTTTGTTGAGCATTTGACTCACCTCATCAAGGGAAGAGCTCATAGGGTGAGCTGAGCCGCACTTCTGTAGAGCGAACTCGCTTGAGTTAAGCCCTATTGTAGAAGAGCTGAGCAGTTTGGCTCGCACCATTTAACACCCCTGGGTTGAAATACAAAAAAAATATTTTGATATTTTTTGTAAGGCCTCTTCTTTAATTGGAGCATTATTGAAAATTGTAGAAAAGGTTTGTTCGGCCACATTGATAGTCGAGTTGACACGAACCGTGTGCTTGAATACATTTTGTTCATTTTCTGTCATTCATGTCTTTCTTTTCTGTCTTTGTGTACAATTAAAAGGCATATTTCAAAAATCAATTTCTTATCTTCATTCCGGTAGAAAATTGTATGCAGTGTTGTAGGTAAGAGTAAAAGACTGAAACTGGAAAATATATTGGCTAATAAAGAAAACTTCATAGTAGAATTTGGGTGTGACCAGAATTTTTTGTTGCAAATAATTGGGAGTAATTAGATTCTTATTTGGAATGCAATTATGAAATTCTATTCAAGTTTACTTGGTGAATTCTGAAATTTACGCAGTTCGACCCTAACAATACCTAGAGGGGGGTGAATATGTATTTTATGTGGAATTAAAATTATTAATTAATTAGCAACAAGTCACCAATTAATTATCTCGAGATGGTTAGTCAATCAAATATATTTAATCTTATTTTTAAATACCGTAGTTCATATAATCATTAAGTGAAGTAGTAAAAACATAAGAATGATCACGAGAAACCCCAACTGGATAAAAACTTCGGACACTTTGCCGATCAACAATCCACTATAAACGATTCGTGACCATAATCTTTATATTCTTTCTCAATATTATAATAAAATTACATTGTTCTTGTGATCTCTATTTCATATTGTGGATTTAATCTCTTATTTTCTCACAACAATCTGGTATTAGAGAATTCCATTTTTCATAACACTTCAAATAAGGATTACTTTTCATCTCCTTTGATTTATTTGGTCATTTATCTAAAAATTATTTATCCTTAGCATAATGTTATTTATCATTATGATGATACGCACTGATGTGGCAACCATTAAAAATTGAACTTTCAAATCTCATTATTCCACATAAACGGTTACATTATCGATGTTCCATCATCATAATGATAAATATCATTATTGTTATCCTCATTCTGCTCAGATGGGGAATGCCGTAGTATGAGATAATGTTACCTTAGCCCACCCCATTGACTGAAAAAGAAGTTTAAAAATGGTCAAACATGATATATTATCGCTATATATTAACATGTGCACGTGTATAAACAAATATGTTAAAAGTTGAATATTTATTTCTTGTACTTCTAATCAATGATAGAAAATACAATAACCAAATTGACGAAAATGTCGATACTTGATTTGTTTTGCAGCTAAGATTCAACACGGTAAACAAGAACTTGAGCAATACCAATGTTTTCGAGCATTCAGGGAAAGTGTACTCAATTTCTGAGAATTCTGTGCCACAAGAGATTGACCTTGTTACACTTGAAACACTAGGGGGTTGGGATTTTATTGATGGAGTTAATTGGACTCGGCCCTTCACTAGTCTCACAAATGTTGTTCATGTCTTAGTCACGTCTCAAATATTAATATATACCTCATAGTCCAGAAGATTATTTGATATTTGCTTTGCATAGTTTTCCATACATAAAACGCATACATCTAATGTAAATATCTTGGTGACATAGAGAGCTCCTGGGACTGGAGAGCTTTTTACGATGGGAATTGATGCACAAAAACCTTATATGGAACTAGGTGTAATATCAGGTACGTATTTCGGTGTTCTACGCCATTGTTATTACCATGATCAAAGTAAATCTATAATACCAATAATATTCTTTCTTTTGAAACAATTTATGCTTTCAGCTGATGGAAAAAAGATTATTCACAAAGTGGATCTCAAATTTGATAGGTGTACCCTTCGCCATGATCTAGGGATTTCTGAGAGGTAGTCTGGATAATCAAGTCTCTTTTTCATTGTTGTTAAAGTTTATAATTGAATAATTATGCATATATACTACAAATGTCGTTGTTAACTTTGATGTTAATTCTATTAATTTCAGGTATAACGTCACCTTGAATTTTCCAACTACTATAGACATAAGTCGAGTCATAAGCGGAGGCTCGTAAGTATCTAGATTTCATAATAAATTTGATATTTTTATATTCTGATCAATAAGATAGATTTGAATCAGACTTGCCTATAGACTTACTTCATACTATACTGTCTAACGAATCTGGAACATGACTTAGAGGTTGGGTCCTAGCCATGTTTGGTTATGATTCTTTAAAAAAAAATTTGAATCTTGCTACATGTACATCAAAATTTACATAATGGATTACATAATACCACATGGTACTTTATAGTTTAAAATGCCATCAACTTTTTTATCCATTTTTTCCCTCCACATCATATTATGTAATCCATTATGCACATTTTTTATGTACAAGTAGCAAAATCCAATTATTTTATCACTCATTTTCTACCCTTTTCCTACTTTTTTGCCACAAATTCTCCAATAATACCATTTTTTCGCAAAAATTATTTTCAAAAAATTTACATCAAACATGCCCCTTGCCTAACCTTATTTATTGTCGAGTCTAATGGCAATGTCCAACCAGAGAATACATTTAGATTTACTTTCAGAACTTTTTTATATGTAGGCTCGTAAAATATGAAAAAGAAAAATATGCTAGAATTGGATTAATAACTCGTTCTGGTGATGTCGATTCAATCTGGTGGTTTGGTGTGGAACCAAATTGTATGTATCACATCATCAATTGTTTTGAGGACGACGATGACTATGAGGTAATCAAGAATATCAAGTTGCAATACTTGTTTGTGTGGCGTGTCCAACAAAAACAATGCACTAATAACACTCACATATAACAGAATTAATAAACGTTGAATATGTATGAAAAATAAGGTGTGATGATGGTATGTAGATCTGATGCAGTAATCATACCAGAACTTGACTTGGGCAGAAACAAATTTGAGCTGTTTTCAAAAGGTTTCAAGCATATAAATATAGTCGATGAAAATGAAAAAAAATTCCTAGGATGATTTACTTTTTGCTCGTACCTTTGAATGGAGATTAAACATGCAAACTAGGGAAGTGAGAGAAATGTATCTCACCAGAACTGAATTTGCCATGGATTTTCCTTTTATTAATGAAATGTTTACCGGTCTCAGAAACAAATATGGGTATGCCCAAGTTGTTGATTCGGATGCTAGCTCTACTGTAGGTAAATTGTAAAATTCCTCTCCTTCGCTAAAGTTGTATACAATTGTTCTCAGTTGCTATAAGACTGTAATAACTTGTAAACATGCATGCCAAAGTATGGAGGCCTTGCTAAATTATTTCGACCGAGGAGAAGTTCATCCAAGGGTCATTATCCCATTTGTAATACTATAAATACCTCCTCTATGTGACCATTGAGGGGATGAAAATTTAAATATAAAAAAGCAACTTATCTTCTTCTTCTTACACAAACTGATTTACAGTCTTTCACTTTGATTTATCACTATTTGCCTATATTTTTCGCCGGAACCCAAACGAAAACCTCTCGTGTTGTTGAGCTTCTCCCACATCCAATTTGGGAGTAATCTCGGCAATTGATATGTCGTTACGCGTCGAAATTAGCTTGTACATGCACGATTGGGTCCGCCTTCTGTTGGCAACATATTTTAAGGTCAACAATTAGCGCCGTCTGTGGGAAATGAAACTATAACTGCGAGCAACCTCGTGGAAAAAGCTTTCTGAGAAAATAGTTTGGGCATCCCTCTTGAAAAAAGATTTGTTTTTGAAAAAAGAACAAAAGGAAGCCCCCAAAGTTTCAGTTTGAGATTTTGGTTTGGAAAGAAATGAGTTCAGATGGTGATGTTCCTCCCAGGCGGATGAGGAAGGGTAATGATGAAGCTCTCCTCAACAGCCGTCCTAGCGGGCCAACATCGAGCTCACCGCCATCACAGATAAGATGGGATGAGGATGACAACCCAACTCACCAGGGAAATAGCCACTATGGCAGCCAACATGAGAAGCATTACCAACCAAAAATTTGGCAATGCAAGAACTATTGAGGAATATGCAAGGCCAAGTAGGTCATCCAATCCCTCCATACTTACCCCAAGGACAGTCTCAACAAAAAGATAAGGTGCAAAGTCAGAGAGCCCATTGTTATAGGTACTCAAGGGAAATCAGCTCCCACGAAAGAGAAGTGGAAGTTAACATTTCTTCTAATTATGCATCCGGCCGACCCACTGAGGCCCCGTTCAATATGGAAGATAACTTTACCCCTGAATTTGAACTCAAAACTAGGCCTCAAAGGTCTAATAGTGTATTTGACTGAATTAGCCAAGTGAAATCGAGGCCCAGAAGGTCTTAGCAATCCCCAACACCTAGGAACATGCCTCAGTCCCCATCTCCTAAAAAATTGCTACAAGAGGAAAGTCTAGAATAAGTTCCCCATGTTGTCCCGCCAAGAAATATGTATCAAAAGATGGAAAAGGACGCGAAGAACCAAGTAGGACTCTCTCCCCAACGATCTCGATATGAGGCAGAAGAAAACTATGATTCGGATAGACCCTAGCGATCTTGTGATTTAGATGATGATGACGAGAACCTGCCCTTCTTGCGAGAATTAAGAAATGCCCTGGTATCTAACCACTATATGATGCCCAAAATATCGAAGTATGATGGGAGAGGAGACCCGGCTAAACAATTGAATAGCTATAAGACACACTTGAGCATGAGATGCATCACCCCTACTGTAAAATACAGAGCTGTTCACTTAACTCTTAGTGGAGCGACCGAAATCTGGTACAGCAGGTTACTACTCAGGAGCATTGGAGCTGGCCAAAATTCAAGAACACCTTCTTGAATAGATTTGTGGTAAGTAAGGAAGGGGAGGCCCCCATTCATCACCTCTAGGACATGAGACAATAGCTTGAAAAATCTTTGAAAAGCTTCTTGTCTCGTTTTATCGATGAGATGACGTACTGTGTTCAAGTTACTGATCGTGAGGCCCATCAGCATCGTGAGGATACCTAAACATGAACACCCTATTTTTGGATAGATGTTCAAAATCAGGACCCGACTACTTATGATGCGTTGCTAGAAATGATGAGGTGGGAAATTATCAACGAAGATTTGATTGATCATAGAAATAAGGCCAATAGAGGCCTCCAGCCTCAGTAAAGAATCGTTGGAAAAGACTCACCTCCCATTTGATGGATTATAAATAGAACCAAATTGGCAACGAGATTGCCCGCAGCTCAGGGTAGGCACTTGCTACAGCCACCTAAAATATAGTGCCCACATTGGCCTATGAAAAGTCACGCCTGCAACCAACACTCAACAAATTGGATCAGCACAACAAGAGGTTCAGGACCTAGAGATAGGTCGAAACCCCTCGAATAAGGAGGCTACCCTCCGCCATCGTGATGTATCTCCCTGATAGAGGAGGGAGCATGAAGAGGAAAGATGGAGAGATTGATAGTGGCAAGAAAGAGCCCATCAAACCTACGAGGATAATGCCCTTATCCATGCAATCTACACAATCTTTGAAGGACCATATGTCGGTGGAGAAAAGATAAACTCCTAAAGGAACTATGCTAGAGAAACTAAAGGCCCTCTACTAAGCAATTATATAGTAGACGATAGTTTTCGAATGAATCAAACACCATCTGTTGTGTTTAACCAGGGAGATATAGAAGAAGTCCACTTTCCTTATTGCGATGCCTTTGTAGTGAATGCCATAGTAGCCCAAAACGGGTTAAAGCCGATGTTAGTTGAGAATGGCAGCTCCCTCAACATCCTTCTTTAAACTACTTTTGACAAAATAATTTTGGATCATGAGTTAACCCATATCACCACCCTCCCTGTATGGATTTACAAAGGATAGTATAATTTTAAGGGATAAAATCACACTTACGGTGGAGATAGCAGAGCTTACCCAATCAACTTTGAACTTTATAGAGTTTTTGATAGTTGATACTAGGTCAGCTTACCAAGGAGTATTAGGAAGATCTGAGTTGAAAGATTTGGGAACTTTCACCTCCATCCACCACTTGTGCATGAAAATCTCTTCCGATCATGGAATGGCAATGGGCGATTGAAAGAGAGCTCGAGAATGCTACTTAAACTCTATTAGAAAGGTAGAGCCTATGGACATTAGCATGGTGATAGTTGATATGGATATGGTGGACATCCCCGAGGAAGTTCCCATGTTTGATGAGATCGATCCTCGAATTGTTGAATCTGAGTCCCAGACAGCCCTAGTGGATGAGCTAGAGAATTTCATAGTGGACCCTCTGAATCTGACTAAGTTGTTACAGGTGGGAAAAGGCCTATCGATAGAGATCAAAGAAAGACTCAAGGACTTCCCAAGTAGGAACATAACCGTCTCTACTTGGAAGCATGGGGATATGGTAGGCATTGACCCCAAGGTCAGTTGCTACCACTTGGAAACTGACCGAAAAGATGCCCCATATAGATAGAAGAGGAAGGCTCTTAACCTAGAGCGATATGAGGCCCTAAAGGAAAAAGTACAAAAATTTATTAATAATGGCTTCATCATAGAGGCCCTATAACTGAAGTGGATCTCCAATTCGGTCTTAGTGAAGAAGCAAAACGTAAAATGAAGGGTGTATATTGATTTTTTTAAACTTAACAGGGCCTGTCCCAAGGATAACTTTCTCCTCTCTGGGATAGATCAACTGGTAGAATCCGACATGAACTACTAAGCTTCATAGATGCCTATTCCGACTATAATCAAATTCCCATGTACCCGACGAATGAGGAGAACACTTCTTTTATCACGCATAGAGGCTTTTATTGCTATAAAATGATGCCCTTCGGCTTAAAGAATGCTCGAACCACCTACCAAAAGCTTGTTAAGAAAATGTTTGCTAACCTCCTTGGTAAGACGATGGAAGTTTATGTGGATGACATGTTTGTCAAGATCTTGAAAGCAAATGATCATATAGCCCACTTGAACGGTAGCTTTCAGATCCTAAGGAGATATTGGATGATGTTGAACCTCCTTAAGTGTGCGTTCGGTGTTGCGTCAGGCAAGTTCATAGGATACATGGTCAACTAAAGAGGCATAGAGGCAAATCTCGAGAAAATACGAGCACTTATCGAGATGAGGTCCCCTAAAAAATCTAAGAACCTACAAAGCTTAACACGGCTTGTGGCCGCTTTAAGTCGCTTCATCTCGAAAGCCACTGATAAATGTCTCCCATTTTTCAAGGTTTTAAAGGGAGAGAAGAAGTTTCAATCGACAGAGGAGTGTGAAAAGGCCTTCTAGGAGCTGAAAATGCGCCTAAGATAGACCCCTCTTCTCTCGAAACCCAAGCTTGGAAAAGCCCTACAACTCTACTTGGTTGTCTCTAATGAAGTCATTAGTGTCATACTTATCAGAGAAGAGGGTAATACCAACTACTGGTTTACTACATTAGCAAGGTATTACTAGTACCCGAAACCTGATACCCGGATATGGAGAAGCTAATCTTGGCATTGATTACTACATCGAGAAAGTTGAGACCTTATTTCCAAGCCTGCATGATACATCTATTGGCCAATTTCCCACTTCGGCAAGTACTCCAAAGGCCCGATGATTCAGGCAGATTGTTGAAATGGGCAGTAGAGTTAAGAGAGCTCGACATCCTCTCCAAAACAATAGCATCCATCAAGGGCCCATCCCTGGCGGACTTTGTGGCGCAATTTGACAATGTTCCCAAAATAGAAGAAATTGCGGAGCCTACTGAGCCTCCCTATGTAGAATCTGTTTCTAGATGGGTAGGTCAAAGATAAAGAATCGGGGGCCAATGTGGTCCTGGTAAGCCTCGAAGGTCATAAATTGAATTGCGCAGTGTGATTTGGATTCAAGGCTATAGACTAGTGAAAGAAATGTAAGTAAGGAGATTATTCATCAATAGTTACTCCTAACTTATCATTGACTAGGTAAATGGTAACTTCATAGCTAGGGATAAGGGCATGGTCGCATACTTTCGGTTAGTGATGGACTTGTTTCCATCCTTTGAAAAATTCGAGTTAACCCAAATCCCGCACATTGAGAACACTTATGCCGATGCCTTATCAAAATTAGCTAACAGCAAAGATTCATAATTATTGATTGTAGTACCAATTGAGCACCTTCTAAAACCTTCCATCACTGCAGAAGAAGTGATGTAGATAGAATAGACTCCCACCTAGACGCAACCTATTTAGGCTAATCTCAAAGACCAAGTCCTTCTTGACAACAAAGAGGAGGCTTACAAGCTAAGAGAAAGGTCTGCACACTTTGTGCTTATAGATGATATTCTGTAAAAGTGATGGTTTTCCTCTTCCCTCCTTTAGTGTGTTGAAGGGGAGGAGGCCACCTATACTCACTCCATAAGATTCATGAAGGCATCTATAGCAATCACTCGGGAAGACTTACGTTGGCGCGAAAAGTACTGAGGCAAGGATACTATCGGCCCACCTTGAAAAATGATACTATTTGGATGTCAACATTTTTCCAGTTGATTGTTTCAGATAATGGCCCACCCATATGCCGATTTGGAATTTTCCATTCGGTTATTTCAGATAATGGGAGACAGTTTGATAACAAGAAGGTCATAGACCTATGTAAGGAACTTGGAATCAAGAAACACTTCTCCATCCCTCACCATCCCTAGGCCAATGGACAAGTCAAAGCTGTGAATAAGACAATAAAGCATACTTCGAAAAGAAAGCTTGATGCATCCAAAGGGGCCTGGGTGAATAAAATGCCACGGGTGCTATGGGCAATTCGAACCACAAAGAGAAATCCAATTGGAGATACTCATTTTTCAGTGGCATACAACGCCAAGCTATGAGCTCGATAGATGTTGGATTACCCTCTCTATGTAGATTGCATTTCAGCAAGATATCAAATGCGAGCTTAGAAGGTGTGAGCTCGATTTCTTCGAAGAAAAAAAGACGATTCCAAACTGAGATTAGCTGTAAACTAAAGGAAAATTACTCGATACTACAACACTAAGGTTAAGAAGGGGTCCTTTCGGATAAAGGACTTGGTGCTTCGGAGAGTGTTTTTATCTTCCAGGGTGCCGGGGTGGGGAGTTTGAGCCCGTGTTAGGAATGACCGTAACATATGATGAGAATGTAAAATACTATATTTGTCATCCCTTTATCTTATGCTTTTGTGATTAATTGATACCTAAATGTAGTCAGTATTCTTATATTTTGATTTAGGTTGCAATTGGATGAATATGGTGGAATTTAAAAGAATCAAGTGAAAAATGATTATAATGGAAGAAATACAAAGTTCGAGGACTGAAAGTCAAATATTCAAAAGTTATGTCGAAACTCATGATGAAGACTTGAGAATGTTAGGCATCAATTGGATGAGGAAAGAAGCCAAAGAGATGAAATATAGTCAAAGTACTATCACATATCAATTCCTAGTCGAAAAAGTTATGCTTCGAATTTTAAGTCTCAGTTTAAGACCTATTTTTGGCATAAGAAATGTTCAAAATGGAAATTACTATAAATACATAGTTCATTCCCAATACAAAAATTCTGATTTCCGAATTTAAGTCAACTACCTATGAAAATTACTATAAATACATATTTTAAAACCCAAGAACAAGAGAAGAATGTACATAATGCCTCCCATCTTTATTCTTCATTATTTTGCTCTTCGCATCATGAATTGTAACTAAACTTTTACACTGGTCGAGGGAAATTGAAGCCTAGGAACCACATATTGTGAGATCTAAGTAGTTTTTCTTATTGTTTAATTCTT
>CAIGRS010165667.1:0-17310 GCA_903798395.1 Fraxinus floribunda | reverse complement strand
TTCTGTACTTGTAGACTAACTCAATCGGTTGCTACACAAAATTCACCACCTGCTTACTGCCTAAATGCCCAAGTAACAACTCAAATAACTCAACCACAAGTAAATTGTATAGGGACGTGAAGATTATTATATACAATTTAAAACGTAAATCGCTTTGTAGTTTATGCTACTTTTCTGCAGACGATGTTAACTTTTTTGCAAAACTCAAGTATGGCACTTGGCAGCAGACTGCGTAATTTTTCAGTGAAACTCAATTCTATTGAATCTATTAGCATATTAACACGTATGTGTATTCCATATATGTAATTCCCTTATGAGCATCACATGTATATCTACAAGAACAAACAACCAACTGAAAAGAAAAAACTTTGTTTGATTAAATGCAATGTTACAGATGTTTTGACATCTATTTAGAGAAGAAAAAAAAAAGTAATGCTCCACTGTGCAACACAATCATCTTTATCAAGATGACAAGTTTTTAGCTAGTTCCTAGACAGTCAAAACCTAGAGCAGAGCTAAACAGAAAAAGTTTAATATTGAAGGTGAAGAACCAGAAGCAATTACACATACCAAACTCAATAAATAATACTCTGAAGTAACACGAGATCCCATATCAGGAAGGAGGCTGATAGGTTAGATGGAGATGGGAGATGGAAGATCATGTCAACTTCAGTTTAAATGATTAGCATTTGACAAATAATGAAAACCATAGAGCTTGTTAAGTTTATAAACAGTTTAAATCATAAATAGATAAAAATGGATAACAGAAAGTAGGTAATACTCGTGGTCCTCCAAAATGTGTGGATAAAAAATTGTTTTGAGTTTTTATAACAGTTTATAAACATAAGCCAAACATAGGCTTAGATGGTTTCTTGAAAAATGCCAGGGTCGGTTACGACACAACATAAGACACCTTGTGACATGAATATAGAGAATATAACAAAATAACTTATACGTACCATTTAATTTTTTAGTAAATAATAAAATTTAAAAACTAGGCCAATAATTAGACATGAAACCAATTAAACATTAAGTTTGTACTTTCTTAATTGGATTGTTGAAGGAGATTAAAGAAGAACATTACATGATGGGATTCAACAAAGCACAATACAAGTGAACAAACAATAAAGAGGACATCGAAAATACAAAAATCCTTAGCCCATGTTTGGTAACCATTATTTCAACTACACATTCACAATAAAATATTTTGCACGTAAACCTAAAATTTTTCCTTACTTTTTAACCACATATTCTCCAAAAATTCACTACTTAAAACATTGTTTTTCCCAAATAATTTCCATCAAACAGGGGCTTAATGTATCCAATAAAGTTTTGATAGGGAGAAATGTATGACTATAAACATAGAATGTATTTACTTAATGTATGACTATAAACATAGAATGTATTTACTTACAAGACGAAATTCCTTCAACTTTTATATAAGAGTACAGAGCTAGAATATTCTATATTTCACATGAATCTGAGCGACCAAAGAAACTGTAACGGTTATCTGCAACATTCTCATACACGAAGTCCCTCACAAATCTGCAACAATAGCAATAAGAATGAAGTCGCATCTCCAATTTCAACTTACACATACTGAATAACAGACAAAGTTTATGACTTACAGTGGTATTAAGTGTAGAAAGAAAGCTAGCTGTGGAAAGGGTAAATCTATGCATTCCATAATCTTCAACACAGCTTCTGATTTAATGTACGACCTGCAATAAAGCTCCAACAAAAATCATCAGACAAGAAGTCTTCTAAATGATATTCACGACAAGTTTTCAAATTTTATGAAGAATATGATATTAAATTTATTAGTGAAATTAGTGAAATACATTTAAGACAGGTTTCGAAACAATCTCATCTCACTCCTTAAATTTGCAGAGAGGTGATTAAGTTCATTGATTTGTTTTAAGTATCTTCAATTGATATACAAGTTAATTTCGGTAGTAATCTAACAACGATTCATAATGTGTCGCTGTAAAGTACAAGTGAGATAAGACGAATCATGTTGTGGACCCCAAATTTATTGAGAAATATAGAACTTGGAACAAAGAAATTCAATGACCTTTGTTTTTTGATGGCCAACATTTGGATTTTTCAAATTTGTGATTTATCATGTCAAGAGTCAAAAGTCAAGTGTTTTGGTGTTTTCTATGGCTATGAAGATGGATATGCAGAGTCGTAGGTCGTAGTTGCAGTTTTATCATGTCCCTACTTTAATAATCTTACTGGCAAAAAAATCATTAGTTTAAATTTTTCCATTCAGAGACCAAGTTTAATTAAGGTTGGCTAAGAATCTGGGTGTTTTGGATCTCTCAGTATCTGTAGCAGTGGAAAACCCAATCCACAATACCCTCTCTGAAACCAAGTGACAGAACATTTCTGGTTTTGCCCCCCAAAGATCCATGTCATTGTAACACTTAATCGGTAACATTTTTTGGCATAAAATTCATCTAGAACCACCACAAAACCAGCTTTCAAATTTTACATACATCTAAAGGGAGGAGTTCTACTTCTGCATTGTATAGCGAGAAAACAAATTGATTGGTAACATTTTTTAAGACATTACCCAAATTACGTAAAAATTTCAATTTTAACACTAGAATAATGATGTACGGAATATACCTATCTTTATCAACAAGTACAACACTCGAAATATCATCAGGCTCTCTACCAGATCTCCTCAACAGCTTCCTACCTGATTCACTCTGCAGAGCTTCAAATCTAATTTTCCTGGAACACGGTACCATAAATAAATCAGACAAATCAATTAACTTGAAGAATGAGAATAAATTCATTCAAATAATTTGTGTTCACAGCAAATAATATTTTTAAAAAAAGAACAATTAGTTTAGCAGAAATGATCAATAATACATTCATTGTCTACGTTATGTCAAGTCTTCGTCCATAATTAAGATTCAATGGACATTCCCCCTCCCAAAAAACTCTTCAAATGGTTCTGAGGGTCTATTCCAAATCGTTTGTTTCTTAAAAGCATCACCTAATTGAAGTTGTACTCAACAAGGAAATAAGAAATAAGAAGTTAGGACCACTTGTACAATGTCAAGCAAAATAAATAAACTTTTCAAAAGCCCTAACATCTATGACCTTTCATATTATATCTTAGCTTCTTAAAAAGCCTCCCATTCTGCAAGTTCACATCTACCAAATTGAATTTAGAAGCTGGAAAATGATAGGCGAAGGATGAGACGTGGGCTTTAGTTGGAGAATAAGAAAAAGTCCATGGAGCTGTTGAGAAGATTTAGTATTCCATTTATTCTGTTTTCCTGTTTTGAATCTGTTTTGGTGTTTTAAACATGCTTTGAAATTGTTGATTTTACTTCCTGTTATTTTCTTTACAGTTACAGTGTGTGTGTGTAGCTGTAGTTTAGGAAAATCTGTTCAGCTGTGGCTTATTTAAAGGCTGCCAACGTGAATAATAGAAAGGAAGCATTTTATTCAATTGAATATTGTGGTCTATCTCACTCAAAGAGAGTTAACTTATTTTTTTCTGCTGTTGATCAGCAAGCTTCTGACTGGGACCTATGGTATCAGAGCTTCGTTAGATGACAAGCAACAAAGAGAGGATTGAGAATTTGGAAATAGGACTTGGCAGACTTCAGGACATGCACAGGATGGAAACTGGAATAACTGACATACTGAGCCAACTGAAGATTACTCGCAACCGCCTGTCTGAGGCTTTGCATTCACCGAACAAAGAAGGTACCAGCTATTATAACAATGATCGTGAGATAACCTCTCGCACCAACAAAGGCGAAACTGATGGAAGTTGTCAGATATTTTCATTCAAAACAGCCAAACTTGAGTTCCCAAAATACTCCGGTGATGACCCAACCGAATGGTTCAATAGGGTGGACCAGTTCTTTGAATTCCAAGGCATGGCAGAGACACAGAAAGTCTCCTTAGCCTCATTTCACGTGGAAGGTGAAGCCAACCGAACGTGATGGTGGTTGCACCGTACATTCAGGGAGGAAAGAAGGGAGGTGGCGTGGACAATCTTTAAGGAAGAACTACAGGATCAATTCGGACCAACTGCTGGAGAAGATTTAGATGAAAGTACTATCACATATTTGGCAGTGGGTTCAATACAAGAATATCAGCAAGAAGAAGCTGGGTAACCGCGTACAAGGGTGGACTCAAGGCATTGATAGGAACCTTAATGGGTAGACTAAACCAGAGATGGCTGAAGGCATTCAAATGTTCAAACCACGGATGCTGAAGGAAGCTATCAGCCTTGCTTGGATGAGAGATGAGCAGCTGCTCTGCCAACAGAGCTTCACACGGCCACTTCCAACCAATGGGCTGCAGCCAACCCTTCCAACTCCAACACGATCCACACAAACATCCCCGTTGAAGAGGCTCACGTAGGATGAAATGCAAAAATGGAGAGCACAGGGTCTTTGTTTCCATAGCAATGATAGATTTACTGCTGGTCAAAAGTGCCAAAGATCACAACTTTTACTGCTTGAGAGGTGCACAAACACGGGCAAAATTACCTGTGAAGAGATTACAGAGGACAACCAGCGTGAAGACAAAGCAAGTGAGCAACAACCAGGAAGACCTTCAGAAGCAGCATCCGGGTGTGGACCTTTGGGACAAGTGTCCACTTGAGGGGGGAGGTATTGATAGGTGAAGGATGAGATGTGGGCTTCAGTTGGAGAATAAGACAAAGTCCATGGAGCTGTTGAGAAGATTTAGTATTCTGTTTTCCTGTTTTGCATCTGTTTTGCTGTTTTAAACGTGCTTTGAAGTTATTAATTTTACTTTCGTTATTTTTTTACAGTTACTGTATGTAGCTGTAGTTTTGGAAAATCTGTTCAACTGTGGCTTATTTCAAGGCTACCAATGTGAATAATAGAAAGGAAGCATTTTATTCAATTGAATCTTGTGGTCTATCTCACCCAAAGAGAGTTAACATATTTTTTTCTGATTAGCAAGCTTCTAACTGGGACCTATCAGAAAATACTAACTAGGTCATAAACGAAAATTTCTTTGTAAAATAAAGCACATAACTGCAGCAAAAGAAAAAGTTGATCTTCTTAAAATTTCCTTCCACAAATTATTTATCAGTCATAGATAGTTTTTACAAGTCAAGAATGTAAGTAACGTACTTACGTAAGAAAGAGATATCTTATCTAAATGTCAAAAAATCCTGAAAATCAAAATTATTTGAAATATTCACACATTTAATTGGAGGTAAGGACCTCAAACCTTTGTCGATCATTGGCTCGGACAAATCTAACACCTCCGTTGCATAAGTTGCATACACCTATTGCATGAAGTGAACATAAGTTTCCACAGCATGCCTTAAAATCCATAACCATTTTTTTTTTGAAAGGTCTAAAATCCATAACCATGAACACACACTTGTCTAATATCAATTTCGTAATGAGATACAATAGCATTTTGTATCATCTAACTTCTCCCACTCATTTCCCTCCTTAACGTGGTTGTCCTTAAAGAGTCAATTGACATGAAACCCTCATGCTCCATGATTTAGACTACTATGTACAAACTGAGTTAACCACACAGGTGGTTATTAAACTAGTACGATAACATCATTTTCTTTTATATTTACAGCTAATTCTAAGTTTCGTTTCAACTTTGTCCTATGAAATTGTGAAGTGCCAATCAAATTCTTTTCCAACTAGTTTCTAAATGGTTTAAATTTTAAATAGATAGAAACAGTGTGGGGGAAAATTGGATAAAATTTGTGGGTCGCTAAAATGTTTATATGAAAAGTGACTTGATTTATAAACAGCAAACATAGGTTAAACTACCAACAGTCTAACTATGGTGAAATCGAGAATTTTAACTGTTTACAATTAGTTTAACTCCATACCTGATAACATGGCATGAGAACGATATTCATTGTTGTATTACTTATCGCGATATCATGAATGCAATTTTCAAGCCACATGCTCCATATTGACTATGATGTACAAAATTGTGGTTAAAAGCACAGGTGGTCATTAAACTTATACAATAACTTTATTTTGTTTTATATTTGTAAATAAACTTAAACTTTGTTCCAGTTTTTAAGTTAGTAGCTACAAAATCTTGATGCGAGCATCTAACATTTTCCCAACTAAAGTACTAAACTACCAACTAGATTGTCATGCTGGCTTAACTCAATGACCAAATTGTAACATAGCATTGAAACTATTATTCATTTATTCAACACTAACGTTTAAATCTGTACAAATTATATTTAGCAACAAATTAAATACATTTCAATTATAAGAAATTAATTTTAGTTGGGAAAGTACTAAACTACCAACTAGATTGTCATGCTGGGTTAACTCAATGACCAAATTGTAACATAGCATTGAAACTATTATTCATTTATTCAACACTAACGTTTAAATCTGTACAAATTATATTTTAGCAACAAATTAAATACATTTCAATTATAAGAAATTAATTTTAGATTTTTTTTTTTGGAAGAATGTGTGATTAAAAAATAAGAAGAATCATACTTGTTATACAGAAAATGGTTCAAGGAATTTTTACATACTTTCACTAGGCAGTTTTTTGTCCTTGGCCAAAAATACAAAAAAGGCACCGGTGAAAGGGAATTGTCCAGAGAAAAAGTTTTTGGTTAACGTGTAATAATTTTTATTGAAAAATATGTGATCAATAATGAGAGATAAAAATGAATTATAATTTTAAACGGGCAAAATGGGAGCTAAATCTCAATTATTTTCCAGAACCAAAGAATTATAAGACCAAAACATCGATTAACAGTACCGTCAAATAACATGATGGGTCGGGAGTCATTTTCGAAGAAGCTTGAAGTTTCCTCCGCACAGTCCACCGCTTTAGGCCGCAACGATTGCGTGGCGGAGATAGTGTGGCACAGTCGGCGGCCGGGGCAAACTTGCGTCTTGAGTGGTACAGTAAAACGTGTGCACCCGACTGGTACCAGGAGCGCCATAGGATCTAACCAAATGAAGAAATTCTCTGCATTTTTGCTACTTAATAAATGAGGGCGAAAAAAAAAAATCAATTTGGTGATACATGAAAAGCCTTGAAGATAGTATTATATTTACAAAAAAAGCCAATTGTTATTACACTGGCAGATTGTACAATGAAAATGTTCTAAGGGTAAAATTGGAACGTAAAATATTTAAGTAAGTAAAGTGCTACGTGGTAGTACTTGAACCTGCCATAAACTATTTCACATTGTGCATATAAGTTCAGTAAATTGTTTTTCCTTTTCAAACATGATTTGGAACACGAGATTGTTGATTGGTTAGACTAGATATGCATGCCCATGGAAATATGTTAAGTTTTGGAATTGGATAAATTCAAATATGAAAGAAAAGTTTCAGAATTGGATAAGTAACTTCACCTTAGATCCAACAAACAAGTTCGCAACATATCATTAAGTACTTGAGAAGAGTTCTCTCAGACTAATCATCTGACTAGAGATGAAAAGTCGTAGTAAAATTTAATTTTGGTCCCAAAGTTCTATGTAAACTCTTCAAGAACTTAGAGACAAATCTTGAATCAGTCTGAAATAATAGATATCGAAACTTCAAGCAATCTTTCTAGCTCCTTCATTTATTATTAAGCCAACGGATCTAAACTAAAGCCATTTTCACTTGGAGAAAATAAGCAATCTTCGTTAAATGATCGATAATCATGCAAATGTCATTATTTTCCTTCATCAATTTTGGAAAACCAACAACACAATTCATGAAAATATACTCTCATTTCTACTATTATGGTATTTCTAAAAGATTTAACAACCTTGCAGTTCTCCAATGCTCCACTTTCACTTGTTCACAAACTATGCATGCACTTGTTGACAAAAGATCTAATACTTCTTTTCACAGTCTTCGAAGATCTTGATACATTTTTATACCACTAGGATGAGCAGCGTATGGGATGGAGTGAGCTTCTACTAGAATTTTCTTTCGATGTTCCTTATCCTTCAGCACACAAAGCTATATATATCATTTTCACCATATTTTCTCTTATATTCACCGCCCACTATGCAACCAGATTTTGGCAACCCACGACTACCAAAACCACTGGATTTACACACAACCACCTCCTCACCCCACTCAACAACCCCACACCAAAAATCAGCCACAACAGTTCTAAAACAAATGAAACCTCTGCACGGTTTCAACACCAATTCCGACCAACCCTCCAACACCTATGGCCAAACTCCATTACAGGCCTTTTGTACTCCTGAAGGCGAGTAGTTTCATGGTCCTATATCATCAAGATATAGTTTAATTCAGATTCAATCTCATTCCAGTTTTGAAGGCAGCAAACCACGAACTTATCATCCCATCTTCCAGCATCGACTCACGAGAACACACACTACCACCATTATCTTCTACTCATCATGGCGAACAATTACACAATTGTATCGAACATCCAATTAGTGAACCTGCATCTTATACGCATGAAATGCCTCTCGATTCCTTTTCAATTGAACACTCTAATTGCGGACCACATGGGCTGTCTTCATCTACCTTTGGAGCACATAACCAAACAATCGGTTAGAATAAATTATGTCTAGAATATATTCAATTTACGGAAGTTGTTCGAGCCCTATGCGAAAAATTTGGTACCAAGGGATTTGATGAATCAATAATACTCCAAATGTTCAATTCGAGGGCTGAAACTTCAATTGATGATGATAAATTCATGGGCCAACAAACAATTAAGCCAATTAACATCTCAAACTTGGGATTGAATTTTGAGCAACTTCATGTGCGTGAGGAAGAAATCAGCGAATTAATTTATGTTCCTGATGATGATAGTGCTTCAAATTCGATCAATGAAACTGAAATTGTAGGCCATAAAACCTTGGGTAAGCTTATAATTGACAAATTGATGGCCAAATGAATCCTAATTTCATTCCCCAACCCACGGCTAATGATGTCAAACGGGCCGAGCGGCTCGTCGGCTCGTTAAAATACTAGCAACGAGCCGCTCGGGCTCATCAAATGACTAGCCCGAGCTTGCGAGTGGCTCGTAGGCTTGTGAAAAATAAAAAAAAACGTGAACAAGTATTAAAAAAAATGAAAAAAGCTCGTGGCTCGTGGCTCGTGGGCTCACGAGCTCGTGGGTCGAGCCGAGCTCACAAGCCACGAGCCTACTCGGCTCGTGAGCTCGTGGCTCGTTTCTAAGGGCCGAGCCCATTGACATCTCTACCCACGGCAGTCGAGCTTCCTTCAATTCCAAATTCTGGTAATTTAATTTCAACAAATGACAAGGTGACACCGACATTACAATCTACTACTTCCAATGTACCTTCAGTACCCTTACCTCTATTCAATAGCTTGGCAAACTCACCGCCAATTTTTTGGCCTCCTTCACAGATTAAGCTTGAAATGGATTTTGTAGCCTCATTTCATACAAATGTACACCAAAATCGTCATCACCAGGTCCAAAATAATGGGGCCAGGTCTGTCCACCTCGACTACTAACTCACACGCCACCTCACGCGCTATAGGACTACTAGCGTGTGGCTCTCACGTGCGGTCTACCCTGGGTAATTCCACAACTCTGGTTCCATCTAGACCACATATAGCTTCTTTCAGTGTTCTGAGTACTACTCAGGTTCCACGTTCTTATGTTGTAGCTGTCAATAACATACCGACTATTACTCAAGCTGGAAGGATTTAGAGGAAATCTTTTGATTTTGTACTTCGTGCTCCTTAAGATTCTAGAAATCATAAGTTGGTTTCTAAGGAACCATACATCAATCATGGTGAGCCTGCTGTATTTTTTGACGAGTCATATGAACAGTTTTGGGCGGAGGCCTATAGGTTTACTGTTTACGCTTGTAGGTAAATTTATACATCGCAAACCTTCTATGATCAAGGTACGCGAAAATTTTATGTGTTTTGGTTTTATTGGTGATTATGAGATTGGTCTTATTGATGATGCACACATTATTATTTATATGGCACACGAGGATGATTATTCACGATTATTCCTAAAATCGACTTGATATATTGAAGGTTGTCCCATGCGGGTCTTCAAGTGGACCCTCAGCTTTAGTCCACAACATGAGGTTTCCATTGCTCTTATTTGGGTCTCATTTCATTTGCTTCTTATTCATTTTTAGGCTAAGAGCGCATTGTTTGTCATAGCTAAGGCTATTGAGCTTCTGCTTCATTTTAACGAAGCTACTTTTGATATTTCACGACCTTGCACGAGTATGCATCAAGGTTGATCTGGAATGTAAACTCCCTAATAGAGTATGGATTGCGAGGGAGAAAATGGAATATATTGGTAGCCTATTGTGTATGATAAGGTGCAAGACTTTTGCTTTCGATGTAGACACTTTGGACATTCGGATGAGAGTTGTTCTAGTGGTTTGCATCATGTCCCACCCTCTATGGCCCCAGTTGTTGTTGATCCGACTTATAGGCCTAATCTAATTTTGGCCAAGGATAATGGTAAGGAGAAGGAGGTTATGATTGCGCCTCGCCAGAGATGGACACCTATTATGAGAAATCAAAGGAGACAAGACAGTACATCAGATGTGATTTCTCATTTTACTCCTCAAACTATTCCCAATATTGCTCCTTTACCCCCATCACTACAGTCATTACATCATAGACAGCTGCTGCTCATAAAGCTCCTAGTCTTTATACTATTCCACATGTTATTAGAAATATTACTACACATATTATTACCTCTCTACCATCAGATCATTCTGCAGTTGCTCCTATTAAGGTAGATACTTAGAGTTCTCATGTTATTACATCAACTCCTCATTCAGCAGTTTAGTCTCCGAACCCCATTAGCAGTGCTCCAATGATTGTTAGTTCTATGTATTTTGATCCTCTCTTGGTGGATATGTTAGAAAGGCCACAGGGTTATATGGAGCCAGATGTTCTTGTTATCTTTGCACATTATCAGCAGAATATGGAGGCTTTTTTTATCTACAGATCAGTCAGATTTTGATATTTTTCTCATATTGAAGTTCATTAGTCGATTTCATATCGTCGATCTTCTGCTGATGACTTGGTAGGTATGGCTGGTAGGACAGAGGAGGATGGTTTTGTCCCAGTTGGTCGGAAAGAAATCCGAAAGCCATTGATACTTCATTTCCTAGAATACCTCTTCACGCACGTCCAGATGAGTACCATCATATGCAATGCGAGAGGTATAGCTAGTGTAGCTACTTGCCGACGCCTGAAGAGACTTATACAACTTTATTAGGTTTATCTCTTGGTTATACTGGAGTCTTTTGTTCTTCAACATAGATTTGCATATATTCGGCAATATTTGCATTTTGACACAGGAGTTAAGAATGTGTCGAACAAGATTTGGTTTTTTTAGAACGTGGGGACTACTATTACTATTATTGTTGATCATCCCCAGTTCCTCCACGTTAAAGTTGAAGATCCCAGACTAGCGCATCATATCTATCTGACTCATGTCTATGCTTCTTCTAATGTAGCTATCAAGAGGGATTTGTGGGAGGGTCTACACCACATTTTTCTTGATATGGATGACCCTTGACTAGTTGGGGGAGACTTTAACGTTATTACACATGATAATTTGTGCACTAGTCATAATACTCGTAATCGATGCATTACTATTTTCTTTGATATGATGTTAGATTGTGGTTTGAATGGTTTCCTTGGAAATCGGTATACTTTGACCAATGTTCGACTTATAATTGGACTAGATAAAGTACAGTTGCAACATTCTATCGACATCTTACTGTGAGGCACTTGAATCAAACTTCATCTGATCATTTGCCTTTATTACTTCGATAGGTTTCTGATGATGATTTAAGGCCTAGACCTTTCAGATCCCTCAATTTTTTGACCAAGCATCATGATTTTTTATTCTTAGTCTTTCAAATGTGGTCACTCACTACTTATCTTACATGGATGGCTTCTCTTTAGGAGAAGTTCTTTAGGCTGAAATAACGACTGCGTTGGTGAACTCGACATGCATTTGGAGATATTTTCCAACGGGTGCGAGATGATGAGGATAGGATGGATGAGGCCGATATAGTATATGATAGAGATCCTACATCAGAGCATCGTGACCTATTACATCATGCACAGACAATTTTGAATCGGACCTTATCTATTGATGAGGGCTTTTAAAAGTAAAAGGTCGGTTCACGTTGAGTATGTGAAGGAGACAATACTCGTTATTTTCATGCGATTGTTCAGGGACGTAGGATCAAATAGCATATTAGGTCCATCAGGACATAGGCAGGGAAGTCTTAGCTACTAAACTGACATTCAAACTTCAGCTATTACATTCTATCAGGATCTTCTATTTGCTCCTACGTAGCCGTTGGACTCCATTCGTTCTGATATCATCCCCAGACTTTTGACGGAGGATGATAATTTGCCATTAAACTTCTTCCCTTTGATTCATGAGGTACGAGAAGTGGTGTTTACTATAACTGCTGATAGTGCTATCGGACCGGATGGATTCTCATCCCTATTCTTCTAGCATTACTGAGACATTATTAAGGACGATGTATACAGGGCAGTCTTGGACTTTTTTGATGATGACCATCTTCCATGGCGTTCTGCTACTAATACTAGTATTGCTCCCTAAGAGGGATGGTACTTGTAGATGGATTGACTTTAGACCCATTAGTTTATGTACAGTATTCAATAAGCTTATTACTAAGCTATCGAACACTAGATTAAGTACACTATCACCGTGTATTATCTGTCCACAATAGAGTGGGTTCATTCTTGGTCGCCTAATTGGGGACAATGTTCTATTAATTCAGGAGCTTCTCCATACTTTAGATAATAGAACACGAGGAGATAACACTACGCTGAAGTAAGACATGATTAGAACATATGATTGCATGGATTGGGATTCATTTATTCTGTATTAGAGGCATTTGGATTTGATCAGATCTGGAACAATAGGATTAAGGTTGCATCTGGAAATGTCATTTTGTTGTACTCCTAAATGATTGCCCATGTGGTTTTTTTGCCTCCGCACAAGGGCTCAGATAAGGAGATCATATCTCACCATCTTTATTCATCATAGCTGCAGATTACGTCTCACGCCTGCTCACTCAGAGGTTTTAGGAGTATCCCAGTATGTGTTATCTATATGGAGGTAATGCTCTTGTCTCACACCTTTCATTTGCTGATGATATTATCATATTCGCCAATGGCCGCAAACAGTCTACCAGGTGGATTTTGGTTTGTCTGGAGCATTATGAGGGATTTTTTGATCGATTGGTGAACAGAGACAAGAGCGGACTCATACTACCCAAACGGGCATCTATTAGTTAGATCAGATGATCAGAGATTTTGATTGATTTTTGACACTAGCTATAGTCTTTCACATATTTGGGAGTCCCTTTATTTAAGGGGACCAAGAGGAGCTTTATTTATTATGACCTTATCTAGAAGGTCAAGGATAGGATCTCAGGTTAGGTTTCACGACTTTTATCATATGGGGACTATATTACTTTGTTGAGGTCAGTACTCTATTCATGCTATTTCACTTTCTTAAAATCATGCAGTCCCCTAAGGCTATCCTGAAAAAACTTGAGAGCATCTTTGTGCGATTCCTGTGGGATTCCAAAGAACAGGCGTGGCGTTTACATTGGTAGAGCTAGAAGGAGATTTATCTTCCTACTGATGAGGGTGGTCTAGGCTTTAAGAGATTACAGGATGTGGTGGACTCATTTTCCATGAAGCTCTGGTCGTTGTTCCGTTCTCAGAGATCTCTTTGAGCCCAATTCTTACGGGATAAGTATTGTACGGGGACACATCCTTTACTTATAGTAGTTCCCTACTCAGCTTCTTCTACCTGGAAGAAGTTGAAATTAGTTGGGCCCCAGATAGAGCCATACATTGCATGGCACCTTGGAGCAGGTCAAAATTTCTTTAAGCATGATTGCTAGATGGATGAGACCACGTTGGCATCCCTATTTCCACAAGGCAACATACATCTGTGAAGGTGCGGGATTTCTTTGATGATACCGGGCAGGATATTAAACGTTAATTACTGGTTCTACCTCATCTTATGGTGAAGTAGGTAGAGGCTATACCATTATGCACAGATGCCCCAGATCGAATTGTTTGGCAAAATACATCGGATGGTAGCTTCGCTATCAAGTCAGCATGGTAGCTTGTACGATCAGGATGCCGAATCAAAATTCGTACTGGTTACTATAGAGCTCCATTTTGCCCGTTACTGTCTCATTCTTCTACTAGAGACTATAGTAGGACCTTATTCCAATAGATGTGGTTATTCAAGAAAAGGTTGGATGTCAGTTGGCTTCTAGTTGTCAGTATTGTTCCGAGACTGAGACTATCAATCATATTTTCATTGGCACTAGCATCTCCAATCAGGTATGGTAGCATTTTGGAGATATTTTCAGATACCTATGAGTTTAGGAGAGGGAGTTAGACAGAGATTCCAGAGATAGAGGTATTCTGGACAGTATGTTCGTTTTGGACACATTCACATTATCATTCCTCTACTGGTTTTTTGGTATCTATGGACCGCTAGGAATGATGCGAAGCATAATGGATTCACATAGTAGCCAGGCGTATCATTTGGAGGACTATTTCGAGTGGTGCATTGGCGAGGGGATTTGACACTTGTACCCATATTTGGTATTTTTATGGACCTCCCTTTCCCCCTCTTGCCCTATTCTAGTTTGGTGATGTACTCCATCAGTTGGATATGTCAAGATCAATACTGATGGATGCATCAAGGATGGTTTTGCGAGTAGAAAAGGCATCATCAGAGATCACGTAGAACACTGTATCAAAGCTTTCTTAGCTTCTTATGGACCATGCTCGATATTAGAGGCAAAGCTCCGAGCTATTCTTAATGGGATTTTACTAGCTTAAGGACTTGGTTTTTCAGCAATTTGAGTTGAGTCAGATTCTACAGTAGCTATTCACTGCATCACTAAAAGAGGAGGACCATGGGCTATTTAGGGCATACTCAACATATCATAGATATCATATCATTCGACTTAGATATAGTTTCTCACATTTTCAGAGAAGAAAATCAGGTTGCAGATACTTTTGTTGCTAAGGGTTGAGATGATCGACGATATCAAATATATGGACTACTTGACCTACCACAACATATTAGGGTACTGGTACAAGTTGATAGACATGGATTGCCCAGTACCAAAGTTTGATTTTTATTTTTACTTTCATTTCTTATTTTTGTCTTTATTTGCATTAGTTATTATTGTAAATGAAGTAGTACTTNTTTACAATGATGATGTTAACTTAAACTTGCAGTTGTTCTTATTGTAAAGGAAGTAGTACGTCCTCATTTACTGCTTTATTCTTCGTCATTTATTTTCATTTAAAGGAAGTAGTACTTCCTCATTTATTGCTCGCATTATTTTCATGTAACCACGGTATTCCTCCACCGCAAGTAAGGGCATATTAATAAAATTTCGGAGATACCGCCATCCTTTAATTAAAAAGAAAAAAGCAAACAAAGCTTTCTTCTGAACTTTAATGTCTTATCTGATGACATCTCAAAATCCTTCCTTTTATTTAATCCAACCCCATGGTAGATTTTCTAGAAACACGTTCTCAAATTCTTTTCCCTAACATCTTTTTAGTCTTTAATACTGCAATTATCAATATTTTAGGTTTGGTCTTTACCTTAAAGAAGAAAAATTCTTCTTTCCCTCGATTTTTAAAAGATGCTACCTTTTCTCGATATCGGAAGGTAGAATGATTACATCCCAACCAACTCATACCTAAAATTATATCTATGTCTTTCATTTCTATTATGAACGGGTTTGCCTCAATGATCTTTTCTCAATTCCCATTTGAATTTAATAGACTTAACAATGTTATATGTATTTAATGTGTAGAATCGTTCAAAATATGTTTAACAAAAGTTTTTTTTTTTTTTATCAATCTATAACCAAATATTTATACGGGGACCACTATTCATTTTTGGACATTAGTTGAAAAAAATTGACGCCGTAAGTAGATAATTTTAGTATATTTGGATGTTGAAAACTATTTTCAGATGAATGACAAATTAATGCCAAAAGTAAGATTTTAGAATTGAATAAATTAGAATATGAAGAGACAAAGATTAAACTTTATCCCACATAAAAAGAGAGAGAATAAAGCTATGACTTATATATAAGTCCCTACCTTGAGACTTGGACTGAGCCCCAATGAATACCCCTAATCTTTGAAGGGGGAAGGATCTAGATTTTGTTGTGTTCGGTTCAAAGCAAATGCACATGTGCACTGTCGCCGTCCGTTCGTACAACTAGTCAGTTTGGATTGACAAAACACTACACGAGTAGGGACACGAGCACAGTCATAGATCGTGGGCTTGTGTGCTCAAGTCATAGTTGGATGGGCTTGGATATGGACTTAGACTATATATTCTTTTTGGTGAAATGATTTTATTTATTTATTATTTGGATATTAATTAATTTTGAAAAAAAATCCAAGATTGTGACATGTGTCATCAAACAAATGTATGTCCGAAAAGTTGTGTCTGTTTATAATAAACATATTCGTACAAAGATAAATCTGTCGAGAAAAGAAATGTCTTTTCAGACGAGATATAATCTTCGAGTTGAATCTTCTCGAACACATCTTTTGACTTATTATAAATACGACCACACTATTTTAGTAGAATTCAATTAATCTTTTACATCTTTTGTAACACCCCGACCCGCATGGATCGAAACGTCATTAGATTAACTTTACTTTACTCGTAGACCGTAGACTTTTAGCGAAAAACATAAAAATTTAACTTAAGAATTTAATATCAATACTTCATTTTTTTTAGACAAAATAGTTCAATACCAAAAGAAACAATTGAAAAATGTCTTTAGAATATTTCTCATGCATACATCCCCAATTGACGTCAATTCTAGGCAAAACTTTAAAAATAAAAGTTGATGTTTTGTTTTCTATTTCAAGCGACAGATGACAAAATAAATTCGTTTGCATAGCTATCAACTTCGAAACTTCATTAGATTTTAATGTAAAGTAGAAAACTTCTTATAATATGACTTATCCAAAAATCGACTTCCGTCGAACCCAACACAATTTACTTTAAGTGCTATATATGTAACTGACTCATGAGGCTATCAAGCCCCACTAGTTTTGTATAAAAATTCCAAGTAACGACTGAGTTATAAATTTTTGAAATTAAGACAGAAAGCTGAAAACAACATCCATACCCAGTGCAGCTTACTTTAAAGTAATGTATAAAATTTTAATGACATCATATTGACATAATTTTGAGTTTATTCAGAAGCTAACATGTGAGGCTATCATATCC
>CAIGRS010165666.1:0-15190 GCA_903798395.1 Fraxinus floribunda | reverse complement strand
CTCTCTCTCTCTCTCTCTCGTTTGCTCTTTGTCACTAGAAAATGAGGTTGCAATTCCAATTGGTTTCTCTTCCTTTTGTCATAACTAAACTTGGTTTTGGGCCTAAAGGAGAAAAAGTCCACTAACCAATATTTAATGGGCTCCCTCACGTGAGGGAATACCCAACATGATAGTACCATAAAATCCTCCCACCAAACAAGCTCGAGTCATTTCATATTCGTTTTACTTTTTAGAAAAAATGGAGAGAGTAAAAATATTTGGTCATGGTGGCCCTTTCGTTTCAGCACAAGTCGGGCCTCCTTCTTATAATAGACATGCCAATTCGACATGTCATATCAAAGAATAGGATCATGTTAGACGATCCACCATACATCTCTAATTTTAGATTGGAATAAGTCCACTAGACAAGTTTTAATTAGCTTATCAAATTGCGTTTTAGAAATTTGAATAGCTGGTTGAACTATAATTGTAAATTACTCTATGATTGATAATTTGATATGTTTGGCATCTATACATTTGAAAAAATTGGTATAACAAGAAGTCCCTTTCATGGGATAAAGGGTGTGTTTGTCACCCATTATTGGGTTCAAAATGATGTAATGAATAGTATTTTTTGGAGAATGTGTGGTTGAAATTTAAAGTAAAATCATTGATTTGTGTGTGGAATATTTTATTTGGTGAATGTGTGATGAATGTTGTTTACTGTAGCAAACAGAGTTTGATAAAATGGTAGACAAACAGGGGCAAAATAAAACATTATATTCTTTAATGACTACTAGCATTTTCAACTTATCAATTACAAACAAACAATCATTTATGGTATGAAAAGTATTGTTCAACAATTATTTTTCGCTAACCATTCACCATTTGCCAATCAATTCATCATCTAACTGCCTATTCTGCCCAATAATTATAGTGGTGCAGAAAAAAGCTAAATGCCTATAATTTATGTTCCTATAGATAATTTGTATCATAATAATGGCTATTTCACGATATTATGGACAATGGACCCACTAAATGGCATATATCTTTTAATTTATTAAGTAATTAATCTTGCTACATGTACATCAAATTTGACATGTTGTGAGGTGACCACCTTTTATACATTAATTTTAACAATACTTTAAATCATCAATGACACAATTTTAACACATCACACAATGTCAACCTTAATGAACACTCTGAATGTACAATTGGCATAATTGTTAAGTAATTAAGGGGTGTCTACACAACCTTTCAACTTCCTTGAAGGAACAACATGGCTTCTGTTACTTCAATGAACAACTAAATACTTGCAAAATAAGGTTGGGGTCATCTCTCCCGTTGTACTTCCAATGTGAGAGTCTGTGATCGGGTTTATATAAAGAATTGTAACTTTAAGATGGGAAAAAGAAAGAGAACTAGAAGACATGGTAAAAAGATCTTTTTTTTAATACCTAATGTGCCTTTGGGGGTATTTGTAGGTGTTTTACTGCCATTCAACTGCCAAACAGTTGCTATCTACGTGTCAGTGGTTAAATCTCACTTAATAATCAGCTAAGGGACTTAACCATTGCCGGCCATTGACCAATGAAAAAATGTCTAGACGATTGAGAGACGATGTGGTCAATAGAGTTTCCTAGTGGTTGACGCGGTTGGTCATCATGTCTATTACTTATATCGTCTAGCATCAAGGTGAAAAAATATTCGAAGACTTTTTTAACAAATTTTGAGAAAATCTCAACCATAAATCAAACCATTTCAAATAGTTTTAGATTTTCTCAAACCTAAATATAGCAATTTAGTTGGTTTCAAATCGCGTTTAGCCATATGTTTTTTTCTTCCCGTTCAATTTATCGTGACTACGTCAATGATTATAAAATATTTTCATATCTTAATGGTGATAAAAAAATATTATATATATCAAACTTTAAATTAAATATCGACAATATCAAATAAATGTCTAAATAATGGGGGTATTGAAATTAGGGTAATTAACTAATTATTGATATTTGGTAATGAACAATTGACCATGTTGACGTAAAAAAATGACTAGGTCACTTTTGTCAATTTAATTGTTGATTTGGAAGGGGTAATCCGAGCTTAAATATGTAAATTGTGCTGAAATAGTAAATATTGTTGAAATGATAAGAAAAGAGAGCTTTTGTATTAGATGAAAAGAGTTCGAAGTGAGTTTCAAATAATAGTTGAGTTCGGTCTTTATGGGGGATGTTATAACCTCATTTATAGTAGGGAATATGCTAATTGGCTTGCATTACATCAAATCAGCTACAATGTTGGCTTTAATGTGTGTACCGTTGACCTAATTTTGATTGGTTTTTTAGGTTAGCTTCCATGTGCCAAGTTGGAGTTAAGGTGGGGAGTAATCATTACCTAATTTGTGATTGGGCATGCTTAGGGGTGTCACATGATGCTTGACATGTGTGATATATTTAGAAAAAGGTATGATGTCAGTCTTAGAGTGAGAGAAATCAGAGTGTAACGATGATGTTTCCCAAATGAGGGCGGCAATTTCCTTCTGAAGATCAAGCTGAGCTGAACTACAGTGGAGTTTCGTCTCATCTTGATGACCTTATGTTGAGACTTAAATCCAATTTAAAACTGGTTTCATTTAATTTAATGAGCTCTTAACTTGACGGAAGTCAACAAATATCCCCCAAGGTCTAGAATTTTTGACAAAATTTTTTTTGGACCTTTAATAAATAACATGAAAAGAAAGTAACCAACAAATCTTTTCTCTCTCCCATGATGGCTTATGGGAAAAGTCTCCTCATAAATGCATCATTAACCGTCCATTTTCTCACTACTGTTTTCATCAATGTTTTGGATTTAGTTGTTTTGAAATGTCCCACTTTAAATACACCTTTTGTCCCTTCATTTACCCCATATTCCTATTTTCCTTGGCTCATTTTTCTCTTGACTTTTTCAGCCTTTCTAGCCAATTGGTCTTTCTCGACCTAAATTTTCAAAATAAGTTCTAACAAAAACCGGTTCAATCTTGGGCAAGCAACCAAGAAGAGTTTTTTTTTCCTAGCGAATCTTCACTTGGGTTCAGCTCAGAGAAGAGGGAGGTGCTTTCTCAAATATTGTTGTCAACCATTTTACTTGTGGGGGCTTCCTGACCTGTAACTAGGTGAGGTACTCCCAAAAAGTCCAAGAATGTGGTAGGTTCATCTAGAGGAGAACGTATAGATGCGAGTGTCGAGGAGGTGGCTATTAGTGGAGGCCAGTGAGGTCGGATCAGGAGTTAGGTGGGAGTGTCGAGGTATCAAGCCCTTTGTAACAGTTTGGAACTTGGAGCAATGGCGAAGAACCTATCATATCCCTAGCTCAGTGACATTACTTCATCTTCTACCTATCCAACAGTCTTGTGATCCTTCGGATGATGGGGTTACTCTCAATCTGTCTTTGTTTTCTTCAGGCTTGAGGTTACCATTTCCCCGTGCCCTTCGTAAGTTTTTTTTATTCTTGGGAAATTTTACCTACTCAACTCCATCCCAATAGTTGGAAGGCTCTTTTTGGTTGTACATTGTTGTGGAACAGCTTAGGGTTTCTTAAGCTAACTACTGAGGAGTTCAATGTATTACATAATTTTAAAGAGGACGGAAAAGACTTGAGTTGGTATTACACTAGCGTGAAGCCAAATCTAGGAGGTCTTATAGTTTTAGGTGGTACTTCTGCAGCTAAGAAGCAAGAATTTTTCTCATTCATGGCGACTAGTAGTTCTACTCATCTGAGGTGGAGAGAGGTGCAGTGGAATACCCATTACCAAAAAAATGAGTAAATAGAGTTTTTTTTTCTTGTTTCTGATTTCCTTTATTCTTATAGCATCCCGTCAAGCTACTGTTACTCCTGAGCTGATGAGTAAATTGAACACCATCAAAGCTTTTTCTCACCAGCAAAGGTCTTGTGTTGCCCTGATCCATGATTACAACCTCTTTCAAGCAAGTCTTTTTGTGACTGACATTCCCTCTTTCTCCAGGTAAGAGCTGATTTTATTAAAGATTTAGCATTCGTGCTTTTTGATAAATCCGCCTTTCTGTTTTGTTTAGAATCAAAAGTTGAGAAGAGGAGCTTTCGTGCAGCACGCCACAGTTATAATCCATCTAGAGGCAGAAGAAGAGATCGAATACTCAGGCTGAAGCTCCTTCAACTGGCGAGCTCGTCTAGAGGTGAGCATTTACTAGTCTAGCAGCTTCTATCTTCTCCAGCTGGGTCTGACCATGTCTGCCCAGTTCCCTCTCAGTCTCCTGTTATTCCTCTTCCAATATGTTCTCCAATCACTTCTCTTATTTATTTTAGCTCCTCTTACCTGGATATTCCAAGGTCGAAATTAGATGATTTGGTCGGTATCCATCCTGAGGCTTTGTTGGACTTTTTCAGAGCTCTTTATCTTGCTAAGGCTTCTACACCAACTCTTCATTCGCCACTTCAAAATTCAACTCGTCTCATAACTTAGAGCTGGAAAGACATGAGCAAGGGTACTTGGCTCAGATGAATGCAAATGAATTCTGTATTGTTGGTGATGTTTATGCTTATGGGTTGATACTCCATTTGATAGCGATTTCAGATAAGGTTCTAAACATTTTCTTTTATGCCTCCTTGATTACTGAGTGATATCCTAAGCTTCTTTTCTCTTACATTTTGTTGTAGATAAAGGTAGAAGCGGAGACCATTGAGAAGGTGAAGGAAGAAACTATCACTGTGCACTGCATGCTAGAGGAGAAGAAGGTCCTTTGGAAGAAATTGAAGTGAAGTGGAATGAAGAGAGGCCTGTCTTTACTATTTTCTTAGAAGATGAGGTTGCTGCTAGGTCCCAACTGAAGAATGAAATAGATGAATCCAAAATGAGGGAAGGACACCTCAGAAAGGAGCTGGAGCGAGCAAACTCCAAAGCGGATGAGGAGATGAAGAAAATTGAGGCGGAGAAACATCAAGCAGATAATATGGAAGCTATGATGATGGCAGTTGTGGATGGATGGAAGGCTTCTTCTAAGGGGAAAGCTTATAAACAAAAGGTATACTTGGTGGCCATCCATGAACCAACTAGTTTTATGGAGAAGAAAGTGCCAGACTTGGATATCACCTTCCTTCGTGAAACTTTATCTCATTAGGAGGCAATTCTAGTTGACATGATTGGGCCAGGCCCCTTCGGGGTCCAAGAAGATGATGAAGTTGCTTCAGATCAGGGCTAATCCACTGGTCGAGTTGATAGCTACGTTGGTGGTGATGATCCTCATGTTGTCTAAAGGATGTGGATTTCTTTATTTTGTGATCTTTTGGGAAGAGAAAAATATCTTTTTATTATGTCTTGGGAATATTGTATAATTTTTCCACTTTGATGTCGTAAGACAACTTTTTTAAAGTTTCTTATGTTGAAGGCAGTTTGGCTAAGTATGCAAACTGAACATGACCAAAGTTAACATGGACTTGTTATTATTTTTCACTATGGGATTTTGACTGAGTGTTTTAACTTCGGAAAACTTAGCTAGAATCGAAGGGAGAACTCATCCTGAGTTTTCTCAAGATCTTGCTTAAGTGTTGTGGCACTTAGACCAGGCTGCTAAGGAGTAGGCTTTAGAGTTTCGTGTTAGAAATTGGAAAAATTGTTTCAGCTGAGGTAGGCTTTTGCTGAGCTAAAGAGCTTGTCCTGAATCTCCACGAAATTGGGTCTAAATGTTGTAGCATTTACAACCTTAGCTTGTGCTGCAGAGGAGTAGGCTTTAGAATTTGGCGTCGAAAAATGAGCTAAGGGTTGTATCTAAGGCAAGCTTTAGCCGAGCTCATCCTGAATTTTCACGAAATTGTGACTAAGTGTTGTTGTACTTACAACCTTATCATGTGCTGCTATGGACCAAATTTTGTAATTTCGCGTTGGAAATTGGGTTAAGTGTTGCAGTTGAGGCAAGCTTTAGCTGAGCTGACGATCTCTTCCAGAATTTCCATGATATTTTATCTAAGCATTTTAGCACTTACAATCTTAGCTCGTGCTGCTGAGAAGTAGGCTTTGGAGTTCGTGTTAGAAATTGGGCTAAGTGTTGTAGCTAAGGAAGGATTTAGTTGAGCTGAAGAGTTCGTCCATAATTCCCACGAGATTTTGTCTAAGTGATGTAGCACTTACAAACCTAGGTTGAGCTACAGAGGAGTGAGCTATAGAATTTCGTGTTGGAAATTGGGCTAAGTGTTGCAGTTAAAGTAAGCTTTCGCTTAGCTGAAGAGCTCATCCAAAATTTTTACAAGATTTTGTCTAATTATTGTAGCACTTACAAACCATAGCTCGTATTATTGAGGGGCAGACTTTAGAATTTGGTGCTGGAAACTGGACTAAGTATTTTTTTCTAAGTGTTGTAGCACTTACAACTTTAGCTCATGCTACTCAAGAGTAGGCTTTGGAATTTCATATTGAAATTGGGTCAAGTGTTGCAGCTGAAGCAAGCTTGAGTTAAGTTGAAGAGCTAGTCCATAATTTTCACGAAATTTTGTCTAAGTGTTGTAACACTTACAATCTTAACTCGTGCTATTGAGAAACAGACTTTGGAATTTCATGTCGAAAATTGGGCTAAGTATTGCAGCTGATACAAAATTAAGTTGAACTAAAGAGGTTGTTTAGAATCTCCAAAAAATTTTGTTTAATTGTTATACAAGACTGAGGTGACTGTCATAAAGATAATTTTATTCACGCTTGTAACACAAGGCGGTACAATACATCATTTACTAATAATATTTTTGAGGTGTTTCGCATTTCATGGGTACGAGAGAGGTATCCTCGCATGTCCTCGAGCTCGTGGAATCCTTTGGATAGGATTTTAGTAATTTGATATGGTCCCTCCCAGTTAGGTTCCAAGGATCTTGTATAGCGATGAAGACTTTTCTTAGTACCAAATTGCCAACTTCGAATTTTCTTATTTGTATTTTATAGTTTTTGTACTTGGCATTTCTTTTGCTTGTAAACTGATGTCCGAAGTTCAGCTTCATTTCTTTTTTCTTCCAGCAATTGGAGCTTAGCACGTAATGCTTTTTCGAGCATCTAATGGAGTTTTTAGAGTGTGCTTGATGATCTTATTGATTGCTTCAACCTGTCCATTGGTTTGGGTGTGATTTATAGTGGAGAAATACTTTTGATTGTCTAGCTCTTCGCATAAGGTCCTCAAACGTGCGTTGTCAAAATGTTTTCCATTTGTTAATATGGAGTGGAGAACTCCAAATCTGCAGATGATCAATTTCCAAATGAAGTCCATGATTTTATGCTCTGTTATCTTTGCAAGAGGTTCGACATCGGCCCACTTGGTGAACTAGTCAACAACGACGATAGCGAACTTGGTTCCACCTCGTTCAGTAGGCATGGGTCCAATCAAGTTTATTCCTATTTTGAGGATGGCCAAGGACCGATTATGGTAGTAAGCTCATCCGAAGGGACTAGGATAATGGGTGCAAATCGTTGGCATTTGCTACACTTCTTTGCAAAGGTTAGAGCGTCTTTTCTTAAAGAGGGCCAGAAATATCCTTGCCTCATGATCTTGTGAGTTAAGGATTGTCCTTCCGTGTGATTTCCACAAATTCATTTGTAGACTTCCTGTAGTGCGTATAAGGTGTCTTTTTCATTGGGGCACTTTAATAATGGGATCGTGTATCTCCTCTTATAAAGAACACCGTCTAAGAGAGTATATCGAGTTAATCCTATCCTCAACTTTCTAGCCTGAGCCAAGTTAGCGGAGCTTTCCCCAGTTATTAGGAATTGTATAATCTCCTCTATCTAGGAAGGCTTGGGTCTGTGGCCATCAATGTCACAACATTTTCGTTAACAGCAAGTTGTCTAATTCTTCCCAACGGGATGTTTTCCAGTTCATTAACCCCTTCGCTAATAGTGAGACTAACTAATGAGTTGGCATGATTGTTTTGGGATGGAGGTGTTTGTCTTACTTCTATCATCTCAAAATCTCTTTACTCTTTTCTGGTGGCATTCAGATAGCTACTCATCCTGTTTTCTTTATTCTGGAAGATCTTGTTGATTTGGTTCTTTATTCTGGAAGATCTTGTTGATTTGGTTCACTATGAGCTAGGATTCAATGTTATTAGCATGGATACTTTTAACTCATTGTCCAATTTCAAGCCTACTATTAATGTTTCGTGTTTTGCTTTGTTGTTAGAAGTCATGAAGTTGAAGGCCAATGCTTGACAAGAGTAGTGGTGATCTACATAGAACAGGACCACTCTGGCAGCTGCTAGGACCTTAGTTGAAGACCCATCAATGAATAATTTTAAGCTCTATTTTCATATAATTCTTTTTGGGGATCCGAGCTGAATTTAGATACGAAGTCAGCTAAGGCTTGTCATTTTATAACTGATTGTGGCTTATAAGATATATCAAATTGATCGAGCTTGATTGTCCACTTTACTAGATGTCCTGAGGTGTCTGGTTTGTACATTACTCGCCTTAGAGGATAGTTGGTCAAGACTTGTATGGCTGACATAAATAGGGTGTGAGTGAGCTTTTCCATGGAAGAGAAGCATAGTTCAATATCGTGAAATGCCTTGCTAACGTAATAGAATGGTTGTTGGATACCATCTTCTTCCCTGACGAGTATAGCACTCAAGGCGTGCTCAGATACAGCCAAGTATAGCGACATATTTTCATTGGCCCTGGGCTTCAAAAGAAAAAGTGGTTGAGATAGTCATGTTTCAACTCTAAAAAGCCTTTGTAACATTTTTCAGTCCATTCGAACTTTTTTCCTCCCTAAGTGTGTTAAAGAAAGGCTTACATCGATTGCTAGATCGGGAGACAAATATACTTAATGCTGCAATTCGCTCGTTAGACTTTCTATCTCCTTAGGTCGGGTTGGAGATGCCATGCTGAAGATAACTCAAATTTTTTCTGAGTTGGCTTTTATCCCCTAGTGGTTCACCATGTAACCCAGGAATTTATCGTAACTAACCCTGAATGCGCACTTGATGGGGTTGAGCCTCATTTTATACTTCCACAGGATTGCAAACATGTCTGAAGGTGCTGAATGTGGTCTCCAGCTTTGGTACCTTTTACTAGCATATCGTTAACGTAAATTCCCATGGTTTTGCCTATCTATTGGGCAAACACTGAATTCATAAACATTTGATATGTTGCTTCGGCATTCTTGAGGCCGAATGACATCATCTTATAGGAGTATAAGCCTCGATCGATTATGAACTAAGTATGTTCTTGATCTGGTTTATACTTGAGAATTTGATTGTAGCAGGAGCAAGCATCCATAAAACTAAGGAGCTCATGTCCAGTTATGGAATCGGCCATCTGATCTATCGGCCATCTGATCTATCCTCAGCAAGTGAAAGTTATATTTAGGACATGCTTTATTGTTGTCGATAAACTCTACACGGACTCTCCAATCTCCATTACTTTTCTTCTCCAAAACTAAGTTGGCAACCCAATAGGGAAAAGACGCTTCCTTGATAAACCATTTCTATGCAATTTCTCCACTTCTTTCTGTAGGGTATCATATATTTCAACACTGAGGGGTTTTTATCTTTGCTGTTTGGCCAAACTATAGGATCTATATTGAGCTGGTGATAAGAAATCTTAGGATTGATTCTCTCTATATCCTTATGACTCCGAGCAAACATACCAAAGTTGTTGCTAAAGAATTTTAGAAGTTAAGTTTGGATCTAAGTGGTTATTGTAGTTCATACCCAATTCGAAGTTCTGTTGGGGGTATATTTAAGCTAATCGGACCTTATCCAGTTTCTTGACAAGTTCTGCTTCCTTGTCTTTTAGCTTGATTTTTGGATCTAATAAGCTGAGGCCAGGTTCTTCCAAGTAGGCCATGTTTACCTCGTGCTGGAATGAGATGTGGGGAACTTCAATTTTTGTAGGGCAGTGAATAACACGACAACCTTCAGTAGCTTTCTTATTCCCTTTTATCTCTCCTGGACCATGAGGTGGGAAACTTGACGGAGTAGTGATATATGAACACAATGGCTTTTAAGTCAAACAACAAGGGTTGTCTCATTATTGCATCATAAGGTGAGGTAGAGTCGAACACTAAAAAATCAGGGTCGACGTGAGCCCAATGAGGAGCATCTCTGACCTCAATATTAAGCTTGTTTGCCTCTTTACCAAGTTCAAGGCTTCAGTCTGAGAACTACTTTAGGGTATGGTTGAAAGAAATGAAGAGGAATTCTTATCCATTTAGAGTGTTAACGTACAAAATGTTGAGAGAGCTGTTAGTATCGACCAGAACCTGAGGGATTATTACACTTGCTATAGGTAGAGCCACAATCAAAACATCTAGCAAATGATGTGGGTTTGCTTCTTTAGCTTTGACTGGCGGACAACTCTCTTTAGGTCTTCAAAAATGCTTTTGAGTGATTTTTATTTTAGCCAAGTCAACTCAAATGGGTCTTTTCAACTGATACTCCCTTGATATGTCTTACTGACCATCTTGGAACATGTGCATTCTCGAGCTAGATAGGTCAATATCGTAGGATCGAACTTCAGCTTGATCTCCTCAAACCACACCTACTCCGTTGGAGATAGGAAACTTTATGCAATAGTGATAAATTGAGATTGCACCTTTAATCTCATGGAGTATAGGCCTTCCTAGGATGGCATTAAAGTCAGATGGTAGGTCGACCACCACAAAATCAGTAATAATTCTCCTCGGGCAGGGTACTTATCCGAACTCGATGATCAGGGCGATCTGACCTTGAGCTTTAATAGGAAATCTAGAAAAGACTTGTAGTCTTATATGGCAAGATAATAGATATTTTTTTTCGATCCCCATTCTTTCCAATGTTATCTGATTGACGAAACCTATTATGTATGAGGGTTCGTCTTACACAAATTCCAGTGATAGGATCAATGATTCAATCTGTTCGTTTAGTTATTGACAGTCATTGTGTGGTGACCTATTATCCCCTGTGGTACTTTTGTTAATTGTTCCAGGCAAATTTCTCTTAATGAGCTAGGTGGGTGAATGGCCTCCTTGTCTTCTACTTGCATAAACACCTCTACCAAAGAGGCATTTAAAGGATAGTACTGACGAAATCTCTCTGGGTAAGGGCGAGGTCGATCGGTGTCTCACTTTTCTTTTCTACGCTCTGGTGCAAGCTTCTTGTCTATCTTTTTGTCGTTTAGATGTGCTGAATGATCGGGGTCAACCTTTCTTTCCTTATGATCTGAGGTCATCTCCTCTACATCGATGTTCTTTTCCACTTGGTTCAGGAAGTCATGATAGGTCCTAGGCCCATCTTCATGGACTCACTACCAAAAACGCATTTTCGGCCTTACTTCGGAAAGGACAGCCATAAGAACGATATCTTTTGATTTTTTTCCACCTCCATAGATTGTTTATTGAATCTATTGAGGTAGCTTTTCAAATATTCTTTTCAATTTGTTTAATACTCACGAGGTGTTCCTTGGGTTTGACTTGGGCTTTGGAGCCCATAAATTGAGACAAGAATTCCTTAGCCAGGTCATTCCAATTTTTAACAGGCACAATGTAGCCTTTTGGACCACCTTTAAGCTTTGTCCCTTAATGTTAATGGCAAAGCTCAGTACATGATGGCATCAGTAGCTCCTTGTAGTTTCATCTAAGACATATATTTGTCTAAATGGCTAAGAGGATCTCCCTTCCCATCGTAGCCGGTGATTCATGTAATGGCTCAGATAGTATTTCTTCTGTAAAAGGAGAATGACGGCCAGTAAAGTAGTCTTCAATGGAACTTTTATACTTAGCTTCCAAGTCGATTATACGTTTTTATTCCATAAATTTATCTCAGGTTCATCGTTCTTTGGACTATCTCTTTTGAAGTGGTTGGTTCTTCTGCTCTTTGGTGATGGCGATCGTTGGGAGCCCAATCTATCAAAAAATCTTCTAGCTTTTTGATGAGTCCTTCCATTGGTAGAGGATTGGTTTTGACCTCATTCGTCCTGCTCTTGGAAGATTCTTCGCTTGAGAAGTGAAGGCTTCTCCCGGTGGAAGATTAGCCAGTTTGTTCCCAAGCTCAGGGTAAGTTATGGACTTGGTTTCTCTCCATTTTGCTAATGGTGTCAGTCAGTCGTTCTATTGCTTTTCTCATTGTCGCATGCCGATGTTTAATGTTTTCAAGGAATAGTTATGTCATGAGGGTTAGTTCGAGCCGGATTTCTAGAGGTCAAAGTGTTGCTCATGGTGATTTTCAAGTTGGATATGTAGTTTTTTGAGAATTGTTTTATAAGAAAAGTGGGGCTATTGCTTACAAGGCACTCATTTTAGCGCCAAACTATTTACGTAAAAAAAATGATTAGGTTTCTGTTGTCAACTTAATTGATGATTTGAAAGAGATAATGAAATATGTAAATTGTGTTGAAATAGTAAAATATTGCTGAAATGATGAGAAAATAGTGTTTTTGTATTAGATGAAAAGAGTTTGAAGTGAGTTTCATAAAATAGTTGAATTCAGTCCAAATGGGGATGTTGGGTCTTGATACCTAATAAATCTCGGATGATGATGTTAAATCAATGTTGGATAATTTATATCGATACCTTAGTGATGACTCGACCCGAAAATAACCTAGGCCACTAAAAGCAACTTAATTGAGTTAATGTTACTCGTGGTCCAACATTAGTGGATAGCCCAAATTGTGGTTATTAGTTGGATGGTGATATATGGTGGCCCATTTAATGAAATTTGGCCCAATTGGAATGAACTAACTAGTGCTATATATATCTATCTCTTTTCAACCGTTTTGTGTGTGTTGGTTTGTAATAAAGAGAGAAAAACATGAGGCTTGTTCGAATTTGGTTCTTCTTCCTTGAGGCTCCAACTGCTACTCTATTTCCTCTTCTTTTTGTGGCTTGCAAACCAATCACCAAGTGTATCCTTTGTGGGTGTGTAAACTTATGGAAACCAAGTGTTAAAGTTATGGGTCGAACCTCCTTGGTTGGTGTTCGTTTGGTTGATTAAATTGCGCTCGGTTGGTGCTTCCGCTTGTAGTTTGTCTCGTTCATCTTCTCATCGTTCTTCAGCCTTTGTGGCTCCGCCTTTGGGGCTGCAAAACACCTTCCCTTTGTGTCCTAAGTGGGTACAATTGAATGCAACCGAAGAGATGAATAGTTTGAAGGCTTCGGATTGATAGATTGGGTATCGACTTGGTTGGTAAACTGAGCCCAGAAAATCCATTATTGTTGTAATTTTGCTCCACAATTGGTATTGAAGCCACGTTGGTGGTTGATTTCGGGCAAAAAATAGATCCAAAATCGGAAGAATTGGAGCAGAATCCAAATACAAAATTCTGTCCAGTTTCTTAAAAAATTTCGAACCTGCAAACGCTGTTTCTGACCAAACCAATGGCTAGTTGGACGAATGGAGACCACTGGTGGACTGTGTATGTGGAGATGGCCAGCGGCGTGTAGTTTTTCAACGAAAGCGCGTGTGGGCGCGTTGGATGTTTTCAGGCTACGGTTTCTTCAGGCAGAATATTTCTAATGATTTAGTGTTGTTAGTTTTCTCTTTCATGTTATATGGTAGAATCTAGACGATTTTACCCTTTGTGCGTGTGAGATTCTATCATAGTTGGTTGATTCTTGCGGTTGATCTAAAGTAGCAAATTCGCATATCTCGATATTTACGGACTCAGATTGGTCCGCTATGATATATTGGCTTATTCTAATTTAAATTTCAGCATTAGCACGTCATCGAGTGGGGTGACATTATGATTGGGGTTACCGTGTGGGGTAACCATTGCTTGCACTAGAAATTTAGGAATTATTTATCGTATTTGAAGTGTTAAATTTTGTCTGCAAGTTGGTAATTGTTTTTGGGCACTTTAACTANTACGGACTCAGATTGGTCCGCTATGATATATTGGCTTATTCTAATTTAAATTTCAGCATTAGCACGTCATCGAGTGGGGTGACATTATGATTGGGGTTACCGTGTGGGGTAACCATTGCTTGTACTAGAAATTTAGGAATTATTTATCGTATTTGAAGTGTTAAATTTTGTCTGCAAGTTGGTAATTGTTTTTGGGCACTTTAACTATTGTTTAGTCTTTATGTGAGATTGCATTGTGTGGAAATTTGAATTTTGTTGACATACCTTCGTGTTGCATTGATTATTTTATTAGAACACCTAGACTTGACCCATTTGAATATTTCCTTAATCTGCGATCTTGAGTTTCACGAAACCTTGGGAATCTAAAACGGTGTATATTGTTGCCTTAGGATTACTCTATGTGACCTATTCGTGCATTTTTTTGGTGCCTTAGAATTACTTTGTGTAACATATTCCTCTATATTGTCTTCACATTTTGAAATAAGAATTTTCAATGGAAATTTTCAATTTGGCAACAAAAGATGAAGGGAATTTTAGTTCAACAAAAGGTTACAAAATCAATAGATGGCAAATTTCCTCCAAATTCAACAAAAGCACAAAAGGAAAAATATGATGAACTTTCTTAAACTTCAATTATTTTACACATGTCCAACACCGTTTTGAAAAAAGTTGAAAAACTTGATTCTACAAAAGAATTTTTGCAAAAGTTGGAGGACTTATATTTGCTTAAATCTACTCCTAATAAATTGTATTTGATTAAAATGTTTTTAGTTTTAAAATGGATCCTTTAAACGATCATGATGACAATCTAGATATTTTCAACAAAATTGTTCAAAATATCGTTATTGTGATGAAAAAGTGTCTGAAACGTATAAGGTCATTGTTTAGCTTAATTCTATGTATGACTCATATAGAGAGGTTAAGAATGCAATAAAGTGTGATGAGGACATTTTAACACCCGAGATTGTTATAGATTCTCTTAGGATAAGGAGATAGAGATAAAGCTGAAAAAGATAATAATAGAAGTGGTGAGTTGCATATGATGATGAGTATAATGAAGGTTAAGCAGATGTATTTGGGTAGACCTCAAGACAATGGTGATTCGAGTAGTGACTCGAGTGATGAGGGTGGTAAGAAGAAGGGTAGAGATGGGATAAGTCTAGTGGTAGACGGTGTTACAGTTGTAGTAAGGCTTGACACTTTATTAACGACCGTCCCAAGAAAAAGGATAAGCAGAAGGTAAGATGAGAGACGAGGTGAATGTGGTTATATGGTCGAGTGATGTTTATTGACCGTAAATCTAGTTAATGCACGTGCATCTATATGTAATACTTTCTACACGTTTATGATTGCTTAATTCTGTTGCATGGTTATATGTGCATTT
>CAIGRS010165659.1:0-11763 GCA_903798395.1 Fraxinus floribunda | reverse complement strand
ATAAATCAATTAATTCCAACATATTGTCTATGTTGTTGACTACAACACCAATAATTGAAAAATATTCCAATATGTGATCTAGTTCAAAACAAATTATAATTACTAAAGATTTTTTATGAGAAAAAGAGGTTTAATTCATCATCTAAAGTGGCTAAAATGGATTGGTAATAATGTGTTTTTTTGAATTTAAATTCAACCCATAAACCTTAACCACGCATTGATGTAACAATTATGAATTTAAAGTGTAGTGTGTGGCAAAGATTAGGCAAAAGTTACAAAAGTGAGAAAAATATTGTAATGTCAAGTTTTCTCAACTAATAAAGTCGTCTTCTCTTGTGATTGTTGACAAATTGTCGAACCATCTTAAATTGATATTTTCTCTCTTTTGTATTTGTTCCATCTTTTATGTTTTCGGGGCTAATGAGATTTCCCCAACATGAATAGCTTGTTACTTTAACCTTTTTAACATTATTTTCAAGCAAACAAGTCATTTCTCACTTTTCCCGTACCTAGAAGTGGATCTACAAAATTCTAACCTAATTAATATGCATGTGGCCCTCGCAAATGAATCGCCTATTTTCACAATAAAAGCATACATACACGACTTGTTGATACTATAGCACAATCGAGATTATAGGGACATGCCTTTTAACGTGCTAAACTCAAGATAGATTGGGCAAAAAATATTTACTTGTGGTGATTTAAACGATACTTTTTATTCATTAAAACATACTTAAAAAATATAAAACCCACCTCAAAAGTTTTTATTTATTAAAAAGAAATACTTTTTTCTTATCGTTCTCGCTCTGCATCATCGGGCACATTGTGCTTCTAGTTGGAACTTGACTAGATCGTGCTCTAACCAAAATCTAAGCTCGCCATCCAAATTTTGTTTACCATTATTGCAATATATATTTTAAATATTATTCATATGTTAGTTTCATATATAGATGTTCTAAAGACAGGAAATAGAAAGAAAATAAAGAAGATCGTGGAAGTAGAGGCTAATGTCGAATTTGATTTGTTGATTGATCTTTTTATCACCTTTTCCCTTTGAATAATTGATGCCCCCAATAGCAATTCCACTTGGTGAGTATATATACCTTGGATTTTTATTATGCTTTAAGAATAGTCTTTGACTATTTAATAATTAAGCTAAACATTGTATAAATTAAACTTACACCCTAAACAAGAAAGTAGAAATGCAACATTATTGATCGTGTATTTTGTGTGTACCAATATACGTACATATTTCTATATATCCATGTATGTAGAGTTTTACCCAACGTGATATTAGAAACTTGAAAAAGCTAATTAATCGAGTTGAAATTGAGCTTCGAGACTCAAGTCAACTTAGAGGTTTGGACGAGTATTGCCATGGATGCCGAATTATATCGAATTAGAATTAGAGTTAGACTGTTTTTTTTTTTTAATCGATTTAGACTATTCAAGATTAGAACTATCTAGCTCTTATTTAATCGGGACAACACAATCCAATCCTACCATGTTCCAGGGGTGGATCCACATGCACTGGCCACTCAATGGATCAGCCTAACTCATTTTTATACCTCTATATTATATCACACGGGTGTCTGTTATTAGGGTGTGTTTGAGCCACATTATTTTGGAAAAATGTATTCTGAAATTATAGATTGATGGAGAATGTGTGGTTGAAAAAGAAAGAAAAGTTATCAATGTGATGGAAAATATTATTTTATTAAAGAATTTGTGGTTGAAAATTATTCGAAAAATGAAATTGAAAATCTTAATTTGCCTCAAGTGAGTCATTTTTTAAATTATTTGTCAATATAAATTCCAAATATTAAGATTACATCATTTATTGTACGATAGAGATTCATCAAGAATAATTAATGCAAAATTAAAAGTGATCCTTTAAACAAGTGATTAGAAATTTAGAATCCTATGCGAGTTTAGAGATATGAATTAGTTATTAGATTAATAGGTTCATTAATTAATTAATAATTAATCCAAGTGATGTGACTGACTAAAACTGAGAGTGGAAGGGACCCATAAATCCAACATAATAAAATGGAGGGACTCAATAATCCAAATAAGCTGATTCTAAAAGGGCCCAATTGACTAGGCAAGAGACAAAAAGTATTCAATTATGTTGGAGAAGTTTGAGATGGAAACCCATAATGGCCCATACATTTTTTGTCCTTATTTTTGTTTTGTCATTAAGGTGTTTTTGTTGTTGAGCAAAACAACAAGATAAGGCATGGTCTACTTTGTATCTTGGACGGATTTAGGCCTTTTTTTTTTTTTTTATATTTATACAATATAATAAATTATTATTTTTAATTTTGTTTTGATATCAAAAAGCCACTTGGAGAAGTGGAAAAACTAAGGGCAGTTTGATTCAAAAAAATGGAATTGGATGGAAAGAAAAAAAAAATTTGCAGAGAATTAAATTGTCTAGAACTTATTTTACTGAAAATTGTCAATTAATTGTATTTAGTTGGTATAATTTTTCACTTGAAAAATGTTGAAATTCTCTATCTTTTGTTATTCGTTTGGCCTTATTTTTCATGAAAATTATCCATTAAATAGATCAAATTTCTTGCAATTGGTAATATAATTTGTTTGGATTGCCAAAAAAAATATTGAAATTTTTTTTATGTTCGTTTGACTGTATTTTACATGAAAATTGTCAATTTAAGGGATGATTTTTTTTTTTTTTTTAAACAATTCCTAAAAGGTGGGAATTGAAATTCATCTAAAACCAAGAAAATGGGCAAAGGTAGAAAACCAATTCTTGGGGAAAGAAAAAAAAAATGGTAAAAGTGGGAAATTGAATTTCAATTCCATTATCCATGTAAAAAAGGGGGCCTATCAAAGGGCCCTAATATAAAACAAACAAATGTTTGCGAAAGTTTCTACATAAAGACCCCTTAATTCTAGTGAACAGATCTCAAGTAAAAGTAAAATTGAGAATACCGATGAACATAAAGAAATATGAGTACTCATGATTTGTATTTCTATAAAAGGCTCGATACAACTAATTTTTTTGTTGTCAACTCCTCAAATTTGATATAATATTTTTCTGAGTGTCTTACCTCTACGAGCAACAATCAGTTGCTTATGAAGGAAATAGTCACATAATCTTTAAGTCGTCACATGTCTCACTTCAAATTTTTAGGCACCAAACTATGTTGGGAAAAATAAACTCAACTTCATATAATTAGACATACTACACGATATTAACCAAACTTTAGATGGTTTTTGCATGGACCATTGTGCAACTATAGTCGAAGGTTGAGGATCAACTAACTCATTTTAATAGCCGAGGACCAACTAACTCATTTTTAATAGTGATGGAACAACGTGCTCATTTCTAATAGCTGATGATCAAGTTACTACTAAGGAGATGGCTGAGGACCAATTGGGAGATTTTCCCCATTTTTATGGCGTGCAAAAAAAAAAAAAATTTATTTACAAAAAAATGTACTTGAAATTCTCTTGAAATAATTCCAATAAAAGGATGACCTCTAGTTCTTTCTTTCCAACTTTTGCATTCCATTCCATTCAATCCCAAGAATCGCGGCTTTAGATGGGATTCTTCAGGTGGAATTGGAATCTAGGGCAGTTTATATTATCCCATTGCCTAAAGGAAAAATTGAAGACATGAAATCCATTTTCAAATCTATATTCGTGTTGAGAATGTTCAATAGGTATCGAGGTAGGATGTAAGCTATAAATCTTTAACATAATTTTAATCTTTTCAAAAATTAAAAAATTGCAATCGCAAAAATTCACAACCCTTGTTATTGATTGTTTCAGTCTTCTCGAAGGAAGCAACATGTGAACCGATAACAATTTCACAAGAAGGCGATAACTTTTACACATCATGTCGCACAAAATTAATAACACGTGCACATCATGTCCCACGTAAACATCAATATAGGCACATGAAGGGACCAACATGGCAACACCTTAGCACACGAATGCACCAACTTTGGAACATCAAGGCACATGAAGGGACTAACATTTTGCAATATGAGTCGGTAAATGAGATGGCAGCAACGATTTCTCGTGCATGCCTATTCGTCGATACTTTGGATGGCACTAAATTTCCTCTGTTGCATACATATTTCCTATGTCACTTTTATGAGGATTGTCGATTGGTTGATGTTAGGCCGACGTCGAAGAGAAATGATACCTAGGTGATCTTGTCATTAGTCACATGTTTGTCTCAATGATTAAACCATCCATGTGTCTATGAATTAATTCAAATCCATATTTGTTCAAGCCTTGAATGCGAAAATGGACGCACAAGATTCTCTGTGATAATGTTCTTATACAACTGAAGGAAATGAAAGATTCTTGGACACTAAAAATAATAGTGTCTTGTTCGGTAAGGTGGAAGGTACAAATAGTGAACAACGATAACAAATTAGAATATTGTCTATCGTAGCATTCATTTCAGTCCAATACCATGAAACTGAACTGCAGAATTCAAGAAAATTCTTTAACTTGATGCTTTCATTAAGTTGAAGTTGCACAAAATGATGGATCACATTACTAAATTTATAAGGGGATCTCAAACTAAGATCTCTACTGAAGGGCAAACTATACAACTTGCAACTGCAAAAAATGCAGGCTGCTTTTTTTTTATTTTTTTCTATCTTTTTCTTCTTAACCCCTATTTTAAAGTGTCCATCAAACAAGAGAAGCTGGAAAGTCATTGAAAAGACAAGATTTTGAAAAAAAAATTACACTTTGAGAGTATCGTCTTCGCTTTCAACGGATTCCTTCATACTTTCTCCAGTCTTCTGACTAAGAGATCCAATTTCCTCTGCATCAAAGCTTAAGTGGACACTGTATAGAACATATACAAGCACTGAAAGGCCCGTAAAGAATCCAAATCGAACGTAGGATGCTTTATCAAGTGATCCCAACAAGAATATATTGAGGAAGATGGATGTGGAAGGAATCCACGGCATCAAAGGGACCCCCCAAAACTCGGGCTTTCGGGCTTGTGGGACCATGAAATGGAATACTTGTAGAACTCCAATTGCCATAGCGAAACATGCCCCGAGCATGAAGGTCTTGGCCTTACCTGATGACCCAAAATGCCAAAGGAGGGTAAACATGACGGAAGTGAGAGAAAAACAGGATAGGAACGATATGGTTGGCCACGGATTTGTCGTTCCCACAGTAACATAACGCCTATATATCACTGCATTTGCCACCATGTAGAACACAAACAGCGTCCCTATGGATATGAGGTTCAGTAGGATGTTTAGATCAGTAAAAAGAGCAATTGCTGCTGTTAAGATTCCTGAAGAGCATTTCCGAAGTATTGAGTATGTTAATATGACCGAGTTAACAAGAAAAAAGTAAGAAAGAACAAAAATAGAGCACCCACGTAAAAAAAAAAAAAGTTACAAAATGGAAAACAGAACAAATAGGACGGTATCTTCTTTAAGTTGGACAATCACAAAAGGAACTTGATGATGGAAACAATTATCTAGCGGTCGTAGTCTTTTTCGACAAAATCTTGATCACGAAATCTTCAAAAGTAAGTTAGGAGCAGCAATGAATGAACAGCATTTCCAACCTTCTCCTAGAGATCCTATATATACTAAGTCACTCTTAGCTCAGCCAATTTGAGAAGAATCATATGACATGATTTTTCCCTTTTGCAGAAGTCAAGGATAAAATTTTTTCTGATCAGCTAAATACTGGTGTTATCTCGTATCCACCATGAAAGATAAATCTTATAGCTTTCGGCATTTTCCTTTTTATCATGTCCTCCTATCAATATAAAAAAATGCTAAAGCAATAGTTTCCTCCACTATAATAAAGAAGACTAACTTCCAATGCTAATAAAAGATTAAAAGTTAAAAAATAACAAATTTCAACCATAAAGTTTATGTTGTGCTCAATATGATTTGATTCTACTTTTTCATCTTCGAACCATGTTGTCGTCGGTAGTCATCGTCGTACATTAGCCCCTATTTGGTACACATTCTTTCAAAATACATTCTTTCAAAAACTCATTTTCAACAACACGTTCTTCAATAAAATAATATTTTTCATACTTTTTAACCACATATTTCCCATCATATCACTATTTAAAATACATTTTTTCCTCAATAATATCCATCAAACACACCTTAATCTTTCCTTCATCATTTGACTCCTAAACGATGAAAGACAATCTCAAAAAATATTGATCTCATACTATGGGTGACTCTAAAATAATACTTAGCTCCTATTTGATAGAAAATATTTAAAACTCATTTTCAAACACACATCCTCCAAATAAAGTATTTTTTTTTTACGTGAGTCCATAAAATTTCCATATTTTTTAACCAAGCATTCTCCAAGAATTACTTTTCAAAAAGTTTATTCTCATAAAATCTGCATCAAACATATCCTTAGTAAAATAATAGAGTGCCTATTCTAGAGTTATTTTGGCATATTCTCCCATGAAATCACTTCACATACTATCCTTTTAAACACCTATATGAATTATGAACGCTATTCTCAGTACAACTTGTTTGTAATAGCCCACTAGCAAGTTGAAAAAATATCTGATCTATGGAAGAATAGAATGGTCCCAACCAAAAATGGTCAAGTTCTAACTCCAATATTTCAACCTTTCAAGGAATTTCTTCATGTCCTTGCCACCAAACATTGGCCCCACAAAACAAAAATTGGTCGAATGGGAACAAAATCTTAAGACAAACCATAACCCCTATTCATACCTAGGCTTCTAACTGAAACAATTCTAAATGGCCCCATCAGTTCATGGCCTTATAAGTACATTGCACACCATAATAAAATTGAATAATATTATTTAGAACTACTCGGGTTCTAGATCATTAAGTGATAGGTCTGATTAAAAATGTAAATGAATCTATCATTTAATGTCACACCTAAAATTGATTGTAATACCAGACCAGTGGTGCTCAACTTTATATTAATCACGTTAGCGTGGACTTATAAGTCATGTACACCCTTTCTTACAAGAAGGTAATAAAGATTGAGACCATAAACCATATTAATGATGGCGATAGTTCAACACGGGAGGACTAATTTTAGTAGAGGACGGTCAAGAAAGCTAAAAAAATGCAAGTAAATAGCAAGTACACAAGAAAAAGAGGCAAGACTTACCAAGGAAGGCGGAGGCGTTGACAGGGGTAGAAGTCTTAGAATGTACCCTCGCAAACCATGAAGGGATTACACATGACCGTCCGATTACACACATGTAGCGTGCCTGCCCCAACATCGCCACCAAAAGCGACGTCAAAATCCCAAAACTGGCCCCCACTCCGATCACATTTGAAACCCATCTCCACCCTGAGGACCCCATCTTAAACGCCCCAGAAAACGGCGAATCTGGATCGATCTGTGTCATAAATATACAATCAATCACTGTTATCCATACAAATACACTTGCCACGAAAGAAAAGGTCATGTCACATTTGTTGATAATGATGTCATTATTATCTTCACTAGTTTCTTGAAAAAAAAAATTGTCCATTACAGGATTGTACCTAATGCATTAATTATTGTATCCTGATTTCCTTTTGCCATTCAAAACCTGGTCTGGAAAAGAATAATTACCATGTCATAAGGGATGAGGGCGGACATTGAAGCAGCCATCAAGCAGTAAAGAATAGCGACGAGGATAACCGAACCCGAAACTCCAACCGGGATATCCTTGACCGGATTTCGGACCTCTTCAGCCATGGTTGAAACGGCGTCGTAACCAATATAGCTCAAATACACCATAGCAGCACCATCAAACACGCCAGAAGCACCAAATGGAAAAAACCCGCCAGGACTTTTCGGGTTTTCGGGTTCGGAGAAATTCCTCCACTCACCTCTCCAGAACCCAACAACTATCACGAAAACTATGAACAAAATGTGCAGAATAGTTAAAACCATGTTTAACCATGAGCTCTCTCTTGTACTGAAAAAACCCAGAAAAAAATTAAGATTAATGGGGCTGGTATAAAGTGAAAATGATGACAAAGTTTTGGAATATGGGAAATTTTACAATGTGTATACCTATAGCATATTACGAGAGTGAGGAGTAGGACCACGGCCACTGCAACAATGTCAATTTCATTGTACCCTTTTGGTATGCCATGGATGGTGAACCTTAAATGGGTATTTGATATTCCCAGAGCGGTAGCTAAATAGGCTGTGAAACCTCTGGCCGCCGCCGCATTTGATAATACGTAGTCTATTATCAGATTCGAACCGGTTAAGAAGGCCAAGAATTCACCTGCAATGACATATACGTGTATTTTAAGATGAGGAATAGGGAAAGGTTTATAATTAGATGAAAACGTAACGGACCAAAAGTTATGCGTATATAGCTAAACGCGCCGCCGGCGACGGGGAGGTCCACTGCGAATTCTGTGTAACAGAAGGCAGAGAGAAGAGCGCAAAGTCCAGCAATGGCGTAAGAGAGGATGACAGAAGGGCCGGCATAGGTTCGGCTGGCGCGACCGGTGGTGACAAATACTCCGGCGCCGACCATACCGCCGATGCCGAGGCCAACCAAGTCATACCACCTGAGGCTTCTTTTCATCTCGATTCCGGACCTGGCTCGGACCCGACTCGTCTCTTCGAAAGAAGTCGAGGCCGAGAATGCCCGGCGAGCCAAACGGTTCGGAGTATCCGAGAGTGCCCGGAAATAGGAGTTTAAGCTAGAGAAAGAGGAGACATGGCTATGGCTATCCATAGGAACCAGCACACTCTCTCTGTGTGTGTGTATATCTCTGTTTTAGAGTGCAGAAAGCGTGCAACCGTTTCTTGCTTTCTTAGAAAAAGATGAGGACAGGGAGAATGGCTGGCTATATATTGAGTTCACAAAGGGGCGGTAGGGTAGAGTAGGGTGAAGTGCAGTGGATTGTGAGAGACACTAACAAAGAGACAGTTCAGTATTTGGTTGGATGGTAAACAAACGGCCACTTGGTTTATGGGAGGAACCGGAACTTTGGGACAACTTTTGAGGGTCGTAAGACTGTTTTCTATGGAGACACCATAGGATTGGATAAAGATTCAATTTAACCCCTGTCATGTTTAGATAAAAATTAAAATTTCAAAGATTCAATTTAGTCCGTCTTGTTTAGATAAAAAATAGATTTTCAATAAATTTTGATAATAGTTAATGGAATGTATTAAATATTACGTCGAGTGATAATTATTTTTTAGACAATTATAGTGATAATTATTTTTTAAACAATTATAATCATGATACAATTCAATTATTTCAATAAGATAAACTGTGTTATGAAAGGAGAGAAAAGACAAGAGAGAATAAAAATCAATCAATTTGTGTATTATAATGAGAAATAGGGCAGGATTAGGGATACTATGGAAATTATTTCTAGGGCTGAATAGGTACAATTGTCATTGACTAATAAACTTATCATTACAATACTCCCCTTGAATGACATATTACAAAATATTTGTTTCATTAAAATCTTGTTTGATAAAAATTCAATGGGACAAAAAATCGAACGAAGAAAAAGAGTGTAGTTATTTTGGAGTATTAAAGATAAATGCTACCTCATTAAAACTTTGTTAGGAAAATCCAATGGAATAAAACCTAAGCGGAGGAAAAGAGTAAAACTATTCCCCTTGATATTGATCACTGAAAATATCTGAGTCGACGCATTCCAATCTTATAAACTAATTTCATGAATGTGGATGTTGACAGTGTTTTTTAAATAAATCAGCCACATTGTCACTNGTTTTTTAAATAAATCAGCCACATTGTCACTTGAACGAATTTGTTGGAACATTGATGTCATTCTTCTAAAACTCATGTGTATGAAATAATTTTGGAAAAATACGCTTCGTCCACATTTAATATAACATCATTTGAGTTGTACAATACAAGTGGCATTGTTTTCATACAAAATTGTTGGATGATCTTCAATTGAAATTAATCTGCATGATGCTTGGATATGATATGTCATGTTCGTCAACCATACACATTCGCGACCTGCTTCATGGATTGCAATAATTTCAGAATGATTTGAGGATTTTGCTGTCAATGATTGCTTCACAGATTTCCATGATATAGTTGTTCCTTCATATGTAAACACATATCTTGTTTGTGATTTAGCTTTATATGAATTATAGAGATAACATGCATTTGCATATCCCACTAAAGCATATCTTAACTTTTGAGAATAAAATAATCTCAAATCAATAGTACCTTTTAGGAAATGACAATATATTTAACATCATTTCAGTGTTTTTGTGTTGGTGTAGAGCTATATCTTGTAAGGAAATTTAGAAAAAAAAAAAAGTTATGTCGGGTCGAGTACAGTTTGCAAAATAAGTTAATACTTCAATTGTACTATGATATGGTACTTCAAGATCAAGAACATTTTCTCCATTTTCAAGTGGACGAAAATGATCATTTTTCCCATCAAGTGATCAACCATATGCGATGACAATGAATGTGCATTATCCATATAAAAGTATTTTAAGACCTTTTCTGTATATATAAATTGGTGAACAAATAATCCTTTTAAGAAATGGACAATCTGCAACCCGAGACATAATTCGATTTTTCCCAAATCTTTCATTTCAAATAATTTGCAGTTTTGTTGAGATCTTCAAAAGATCCAATTAAATTTAAATCATCAATATAAACTACCACAATTGCAAATCCAATATTTTTTTTTTATGAAAATACATGGGGTAGACATAGTCATTTTTATAGCTTTCATTCAACAAATATTCGTTAAGGCGATTATATCATATGCGTCCAGATTGTTTCAATCCATATAATGATATTTGTAATTTAATTTGGAACATGGTTCATGGGCATGTATCATTTGTTTCTCGCACTTTAACTCCTTCAAGGACTTTCAAATATATGTCACTATCAAGTGAACCATACAAATAGACAGTCACTACATCCATAAGGTGCATATCAAACCTTTGTGACACAGTCAAACTAATTAATAATCTAAGTGTCCATTACGGGAGAATATGTTTTCTCGTGATCAATTTCTAGTCTTTGTGAGAAACTTTGAGTTAAGAGTCGGACTTTATATCTTATAATTTCATTAGCTTCATTTCCATTTTGTACAAAAACTCATTTGTAAAATTATACCTAATGTAAAAGTTCAGTTCGAATTACAGGTCCAAACACTTTCCCTTTTTCTAAGGAATTCAATTACACATGTATGGTTTCTTTCCATTTTGGCCAATCATCTCAATGTTGACATCTTTAACAGACCGTAGGATCCTCACTTTGCATAATATCAAGAGCTTCGTTAAAGGCGAAAATATTGTCTATAACAACATTATTTATTTCCCATCATTTTTGAGATAATGTATAATTTATTGAAATCTCATTATTTTCAGACACTTGTGGTTATTTAGGAATTATATTTTTAATATTTGATTGATCAATTCTTTCTAATGTTACTTCTTCTGAAATTTTTTCTTGATTTTTTTGTTGTACTTTCTTTTTCAAGGTATAGGATTTTTTGAACCAACTAGTCGACCAAGCTTCGGCATGTTTGAGATTTATTCACTATAACAAATTATCGTGTGGGGACATCAATTTTTGTTGAAATATTATCTGTTGGTATATATGGTTTTGTCTCTTTTCTTGTATCAACGGATACATCTAGTAATTGATTTGCAACTATTTACAAATGAATGATTTTTTCAACCTCTTGCCCGTATTGATTGTTGTGGAGATCAAAGTGAGATAGAGTTTTTCATTCCAAGAAATTTTATCTTATTTAT
>CAIGRS010165630.1:0-29686 GCA_903798395.1 Fraxinus floribunda | reverse complement strand
AGATGTCTAAGAATATAATTCCAGAGAATTACCCAACAAATGTTAAAGAGCTTCTGTCTACTAGAATTCTGGAAGGAGCAAGAGTGAAGTATATTTCTATTTCCAGGGAGGTAAGTTTGTATCCTGCACCTCTTCTTTTTTAAGATACAGTTTTCATCTGCTTTTCAAATAATTATTTTTGTCTCATCGATTACCAGAGAGAGGTTCCAGGAATCATAAAAGATGGTGGTTATTTGTGTGGTTGTTCAATTTGCAACTTCTCTAAAGTAAGCAGCCCCTGCTATTAAAATTGTTAACTTCGGTCAGGTGTGTGTGTATTTCAATGTTACTGAAGGAATGAGTTGTGTAAGCAGGTGGTTAGTGCATATGAGTTCGAAGTGCATGCTGGTGGCAAGACTAGACATCCAAATAATAATATATATTTGGAGAATGGGAAGCCTATTTACAGTATAATTCGAGAAATGAAGACTGCACCTCTCAGCATGCTAGATGAAGTAATACAAGATGTGGCTGGTTCTTCCATCAATGAAGAGTACTTCCAAGTTTGGAAAGGTAATTCCACAATAATATTAAAAAAATTCATATTCGGCACCTTTTTTTTTTTTAATCTTAGGCATTTATTGTGAACAAAGCTTAGTTTGTTTTGTAGGTTTTATGGAATTGAAGGTGGTTGGATATAAGAAAAGGTCTTTTCACATAAGTGAAATAAATGTGTGCAAACCTTGTCTTGATATGTTAGTATTTCCGCATAGGCAGTGAATGTGGGANTTGTGAACAAAGCTTAGTTTGTTTTGTAGGTTTTATGGAATTGAAGGTGGTTGGATATAAGAAAAGGTCTTTTCACATAATAGAAATAAATGTGTGCAAACCTTGTCTTGATATGTTAGTATTTCCGCATAGGCAGTGAATGTGGGAGGAATATAAGGATTCAAATACTGGTTGGCAAATAATGATCGAAAGATTGGATACAATGCTCTAGCAAGTTTAATTACGGTATTTATATGTAAACATTTGATGTATCATAGAAGTCTTTTTATGATGATTATCACGTTTGCACTTGATAAGGTGTCTTGGTTAAGTTATATACGCATCATGTTTGTTTTCACATATCTGAGTATCAGCATGAAGCTTCAGTTTTGAATTATCATAATCATTTATTTAAATGCATAGAGCTTGAACTTGGACTAATTCTTTGAAATAGCTCGCTGTCTTAAACATGATTAGAAGAGTCAAAGTGCTGTATAAATTTCTAACTGTGCAATGGAAGACACAGCACAATTGCAAACTTTCTTGTTCTAAGGGCAGAATAGTCACCCTACGTGGCTATCTCAGTGGGCAAGTTGGTATGCTCCTGATGGTGATCCAGTTACGTAGGGGCTTGAGCATGGTGATGTAGGACAATCCTATTCATGCGAATATGATACAAATTATTTATTGTTGCAGTAGAATTCTACTTTTTAGATTAGGACCTTTTATTCTTTTAGGTTTTTGTTACTTATCTTCCTTATGGTGTTAAGTTAGGAGCTTTGTACACTTTTCAATCACTATACCCAACACACTGAAGTTTACTTTATATAATACTTCAGTTTTTAATAATTTTCTGTCGTTCTACAAGAAACCAATTCCACCTCCGCACCACATGATTACGAACTTCTTTTAATGTTTTAAAAAGTTCAGAAATGAGATCGGTTTTAAGTTTTATTCAGATGATCCTGGATAAAATTATAAATGTGTCCCATGTCACAAGCTTTGCACGTATTCCATTTCTGTTGCACGCATAGTATAGACTTCCAATGCAAGTAGTCAAAGGTGTTTACTGGGGATAAAATTGCACACGGATGTAAATAATTTTCCCAAGTGGAATATTCTGTTTTGATCGTACAAATGATAAATAGTGTTTATTTGGCTTGCAAGTCAATCTGTAACTTGCTGCAATATCTGTGTGGGAGTTGGGGTGAGGAGGAGAGGATATGCATAAGATATGAACATATTTTGTCTCCTTACGTTGTATGCATTCTAATGTACTCTTGGATGTTGCAGCAAATCTTCAACGTGATAATGAGATGGTCTATGCCGACCAAATTCATCACAGCCATTGCTTTGGCACACATCCCTCCACAATCAGGTACATATAATTCTTAAATAGAATTGAATTGTTCCAACCTCTTCTCCCCCTTCTCTTTCCAAGGGCTCTCCCATTTATAGTGATTGAATTCAATAGGGAAAAAAGTAAAAGAAACAGAAGCAAATGTGCTTCAGTGCGTTTCATATATGAGCAGTTTAGAACATAGTAAGTCTTCCATTGCTTGAAATGAGGACTTGAACTTCTGTTTGTTTATTCAATTGTGGTCATATGAAATCCATATATGTGTGGATACGTTGTGTGCACTTTGAAGTAGTACTTCTGTGAAGCTTATGCCACACTGTTCCCTTTTAAACTCTTTAGATTTTGGTCTTACGAAAATAGAGTATAGAAATAATGCATTGCATGCTAAACTGTTGTTCCTCCAAGTTTTTCTTTTATGGGCTTGCTCCTGGTTTGCGAACAAATAAAGCATAATATGATAACAAATAGGCATAATGGGTTTGCTGATGGTATTTGATTTGTGGAACACTGTTAAAGAATCTTCTTCAACAGTAGGCATGTTGCTTAATGCTTATTTTAGATGTCTGGTGGTTTCAACTAGACCACTAAGTTTGCATGGAGCATTTGTGGCCGTCATTGTTATATTGAGGAGTTAAGCAGATAGTTTCCATGATCTTGTGATTTTGAGAATTATTTAGAGGGTGTTTGGTGGAGATTGAAATTAGATTTTTAGTAGATTGTGATAGAAGTTTTTGAAATGTGTGGTTGAAAAGTTGTGGGATCCATAATAGATGTGGTTAATATTGATTATTTGACTTTGACTTGGATTAAAATCCCTGCCCAAACAGGCCCTTAGTTGGTGATGGAAACTTCTAAACAGTGCAATTTGATGTTAATGGAACTACTATTTATCCTTGAGTTATTCTCTTTGTTTCCATTATCTTGCAGCTATCTGAGTCAGACTACTGAAGACTCTGGAACTCCTGCTTGTTCTTATCCTCACAACAAGGGCTTAAATCAGCAGAGCTATGTCGGGGCCCCAGCAGAGCTGAAGCGCTTGATCAAAAAGTTTGCTCTTTATCTATTCCTCTCTTCAAAAGAATAGGTATTAAAAACAAAAAATAGAAAATTTGTTGTCTTGGTTGCTAATATGCAGTTGTTGTACAGGCCGAGACACTGTTTTTCTAGTTCAGTAGGAAAACATAAGAGATCTTCTGAAGGTGGCACGAAAAAAAGGCAAGCTTACCTTCATTGTTTATCTTTATTATCATCTCTTATAGAACATGCCCTTTATTTTAATTTTTTTCAACATTCGTAAAATTTGCTTCACCTACCTTTCATTTATGGGGCCTATGTATGACAGGGATAATGATTTACATCGATTGCTTTTCATGCCAAATGGACTTCCAGATGGGACTGATTTGGCTTACTATTCGAGAGGAAAGGTTGTTTTTCATTCTCTGCACATTCATGATATTTTTAATTCTCATTGTTTATCAATTGCCGGATAATTATTGGCAAATTTTTGAACAGAGGATTCTTGGTGGTTACAAGCAAGGGAATGGCATAGTCTGTAGTTGTTGTAACACTGCGGTAATTTCTCATAGCAGCCCATTAAATTTTTCCTTCCATGTATTGTACTAAGTAACAAACTACCCTATTGGTTCTCTTCGTCGCCTTCCTTCTGCCTTTCTGATCCTTTCTATTTTCTTTTGGAAACAGATTAGTCCTTCCCAGTTCGAGGCCCATGCTGGATGGGCAGCAAAACGCCAACCGTAAATAGTTTCTTAGAAACTAAAATGTTCCTTGTATTTTAGTTTAACATGCAGTGATCTAAACTTTCCACCCTTCCACAGATATCGTCATATCTATACATCCAGTGGCTTGACACTTCATGATGTAGCTTTAATGTTGGCAAATGGTCAAAATCTTGCCACTGGTAGCAGTGATGATATGTGTGCTGTATGCGGGGATGGAGGGGAACTTATTATATGTAACGGTTGCCCTCGGGCTTTTCATGCAGGTATTTTTTTTTTAATTAATTTTATTTTGCTTTAGTTTTGTGGTTGAATCAGGCTTTCATTGACCCACAATGGATGTTAATTCTCTTTATGTATGTTTTGAATCTTCTACTTTATTTTAACATGTAAACCCACCTATAAACAACTCACTTTGGTAGTGATTTGGCTCTCTCTAACAACAACTTTAAGATTTTAGATGAAGTAGTTCAATTGAATATATTTGATTCTTATTTTGAAACTCAATCTTTCGCGGGTGCCAAGTCCACGTTAGTGCCAAAAACCAGTTTAAAATATTTGAATTGAATAACGTGTTTTGCTGTTATGTTTCGAACCCTGAAGTGATAGATGGTTTCTTGATCTTTTATGGTTGATAAGGCCATCTTTTACCGATTGTGAATGCTAATGCCCGCTGAAGTCATATTATGTTTTCGTTTAAATAATAATAATCTAATTGATACCCAAGTTCTCAAAATATGTTTACACATAAGGCGGTTTCATGATTTTTCTTCTTTTCATTGTTGGTCTACTTTTTATTTCCTTGGAGTTGGGGGATTCATTCACATCACCCTTTTTTTTTCCTTTTTCCTTTGCCCTGGGTATCCCACTGCTGCCATTTATTGTGTTATAAAATGCTTTCTTGCATTAGTTTCTTTACCGCAGGATTTCCATTGGACCCACGGTACTATTTTAGATCTTCTTGGAAGGATTAGATAATACCTTCTACATTTTAAGGACCTTCCACTTTATCGTTTCTAGTTTTACATTATTATGGTTGAATCTCAATGAAGCACATGTTCTTGCAGCTTGTTTGGGTTTACAGTGTCTCCCTGCCAATGATTGGCACTGTCCATTCTGCAGAGACAAATTTGGACCTGGTAAGAGAGCAGCTGAGGAGTCAAGACCTAATATCATTCGGCTGACAAGAGTTGTTAAAGCACCAGAGTCCGAACCTGGTGGTTGTGTTGTATGCAGGTTTGTTGCACTAGTTGTAGTCTGTTCATATACTTGTCTTACTTGCATTTTGACTGGATTTTTACAAGCCAATTTATATTAGGAAGTGAATAATCAGCTTGAAATGTTTCCTTCTGCGGAACTCCCTACATATTCAACCTCTTAAGCTAACTAAGCTTTATTTGGCTAGTTTATTTATTAAAAATTATATGGATCCTTTTTTGTTGTTTGTCATATTTTTTGCTTGTGTGGGAGGAATCACCTTTAATAGGTTTCTGAGTAGGCTACTCTTCACATGAGTATTCTTCTGCATTTAGCATTGATATTGTTATACATTATATACCAACTGGTGAACGTAGTGACTTTTCATTCCGTGGTGACTTTAATGCAGAGAACTAGCCGTAACAAGGGTTTTCTTACCATGTGAATGTTATGTGGTGACATGTATCATTGTCCATGATAATTTATAGCATTAGTAGCTTTGGCTGTATGAATAGTCAGTTTAGTCTGATGAGTGACCAAAAGAAAAATTGCGCAATGATTTGTGAAGACTTGGGCCAAAGGAAAAAAGTGCAGAAGGCACCTTTGGAATGATGAATGCATAATAATTACCTAATAATGAATAATGCAACGAAATGGTAATAGAAATTGGTTAGGTTATTGGAATCGATGCTGCATATAGACATGAAATTCTACTGATGTATAAGTTCCTTGCATTTAAGAATATACGGTGATTGAACTATAATATATACCTGCCTTTTAACCTTAAGTTTTGTCAGCTAGATAGATACTTAGTTGATTATTTTATGCAACACGATCTATTTATATTTCAAATATCAATAAAGGTTGTCATAGTTTTTACATTCTGACTGGAATATATCTATGCATATGTGGTCATGTTTAGGTCACTGATTTCTTTTTGTCTTATGCTCAATAGGTCCCAGGACTTTAGTGCTGCGAACTTTGATGACCGAACCGTGATACTCTGTGATCAAGTACACTCTTACCTATCTTCTTGGACTTCATAATGAACTTTTCCTCTTTGGTGTGCTTTAATATATTAAATTTTTCCTCTCTTCTTGTGCAGTGTGAGAAGGAATACCATGTCGGCTGCCTGCGGGAATCTGGGCTGTGTGATCTGAAAGTAAGTTTGAGATGTTATCATGTCAAGAGAGTATTAGATTATTGGTCCTTTTTTGTGACTAATTGATGTTTTGCCAAATTGGTACAGGAACTGCCCCAGGATAAATGGTTTTGTTGTGACGAGTGCCATAAGATTTATGTGGCACTTCAGAACTTTGCTTCCAGTGGGCCTGAGGTGATTCCAGCTCCCGTGTTAGCTGCACTAGCTACAAAACATGCAGAGAGAGGTCTAAGTGATGGTTATAGAAATGACATTCATTGGCGAATTTTAAGTGGAAAAAGTCGCCATCCACAGCATTTGTTGCTGCTTTCCCGTGCTGCAGCAATATTTCGTGTATGTTTTTTCTCTTTACCTTTTGTAGAGTATCATCTACCTTTTTTAAACTCTTCTAGAAAGGGTTGAATGTAGATTATGTTTTTAGAATTGTTGCATAGGCGGAAGTATCTACAATCCCTGGATTTATAATAATTGAGTATAAAGCAGTTTTTCAATATCAAGAATTCTTTGGTATGAAGTCTTCTATTAGCTTGCCTCTTGTTTAAACAATAAAAATTGAAGGAAGTCAAGGCCTGTTATGATTCTGTTTATTGAATTCTTAATTTTTTAATCAAGTTGCGGTTCGGTATTGATGTTCCTTCACTTCAAACCATAGCTGAAGCCTGAATGGCAGGAATAGTGTGCAGATTGAAAACCTCGTTCTTTCATGATTGGTAACTAAAATGATGTAAATATTTATGAGATCCACTAAAGAAAACTCATGATTGATTCAACACAAACTGAGATGGAAGAGAGCATGTAGCAGTTACTTCACATTTTATACAATGTCTTTTCTTTGTTTCTTTTGCAACTTCAATATCCAACTAGTTAAGGTTCTCATCTTATATCGATTTTATGTGTCTATCTTGTGAACTTGGACGAGTGGTTTGTTTATTGGTGGAAAAAAAATTTGTTTTGTTTTTGCTCATTCGTCAGAAACTGTTGTTAAGATTCCTAGAAACTCCTGTGTGTGTGTGTGTGTGTGTGTGTGTGTGGATATGTAGATACATGTGTGAGTGGGTAGGGGGGAGGTTCGGGAGACAGATAGCAAGACCTTTTAGAATTTGAAAATATCATATATGTGCTTGTCAGTAAAAACAAATGAACTACTGGATTTTAGAAGCCTATTTTGAGATGTTAGGCATGTTCAGTAAGTTACTGTGGATGGACTTGCACCAGAAGCCAATTCTGACTAGTTTATTGCAACATGATGGCTTCTGAATTCACTTCTTGCAAAATTGAAATCGAGGAATCAGAACCTAAGCACTTGTAAATATGTAGGCTAACTTTCTGCAAAATTGAGATTGAGTGCCAAATTCATCTTTGGGTCTGCATTCAATATATACCAAAAAACATTGCTGATTGAAGTAGCAATTTGGTAGTTACCCAATGGAAATTGAGATAGATTTGCGTCTCTGATCTATTAAGAAGTTCTATATAGCAGGCCTTGAGAAAGCGTCCTTGCTTGAAGAAGGAATTTGGACATTTCCAACTGTGCTAATATGTTCCTTGGATTTCAGCAGATTGAGCCAAAGTTGAGTAGTGCTTAATGAGTATGTTAGCTAAAAGATACCTTGACTTGAAACCATTGCTGTACGTTAGAATTGTCGAGGGAAGTAAGGCGTGTGGGTTGGTGGGAGTCATTGATCACATTGGTCATTTCTTTGGTTAGATCTGAATTAGAGGAATGCTTGACAACTTGAAGGAGAGAATTTAGTTTCAAGGACCTTCTGAATTGTTATGTATCCTACTAAATAACAGAAAATTTTAATAAGATTTTGCGCGTGGGAAAATCAGGAGAGAAGGTCAAGAGAGAATCTCTCTTAAAGTGCAGTTATCAACTGTCTACAGGATTCTGTTATACTTCCTGTGTAAGCTAGCACAACCAAGTGAGCTTGTTACCACAGGATGTTGTCTGGTAATATGTTCTCTGATACATGAATACATGCTCTTCCACTAGCAGAAGATCAGTAGGTTTCCTTAATTAATCGAATTTCTAAAAATTTTGCAAGTATAAAGCAAATATATTCAATATATACTTCTTCGGATTGCATGCTGTATTAAAATATTTGTGCCATTTCTTGCATCTTCCACGTATCTTACCTTTTTGTGAATTGCTGGCACTCTGTTGACGTGGATGGCGCTATTGGCATGGTATTCTTACTGTACTTCAAAGAAGTCTTGTGATTTATTTTCATGTTCAATCCATTGTGCAGGAGCGCTTTGATCCTATTATTGCCAACTCTGGTCGAGATCTCATACCTGTTATGGTGTATGGGTAAGTTGCCTCACTTTCATCCTCTGGTGTTTAGCTCATTATCTTTATATTGATCAGAAACACAGTGATTGCTTTGAAGAAATTAGATTGGAGAAAATTTGGTTTGCTTTTAAATTGTACGCAGGCTCAATTCTGAAGAATGAACACCTTTTCTAGATTTGTTATACAGTAGAAGAATAGTTAAATGATTGCTTTCCTGTTTAAGAGTTTTGTTCTCTGGGGTCTTTTTAGGTTTGAAATTTGTAGTTGAGTATGGTTTTCTTTATGGGTTCATGTAGATTGTTTAGGGAAAAAATAACTTTTCCTGAGATTGTGGGGGAAAAATAAAAGCATTCTGATCTCCATGCAATAGATGGGGCCAAACATAGTAGGAGACCTTTTCTAGATATTTTTTGTCCATAGTACGTGTTAGTTAAATGATCGCTTTCCTGTTTTGAAGAATTTGGTTTTCTGAGGTCTTTTAGGTTTAAATTTGAATTTGACTATGATTTTTCTATGAAGGTTCATGTAGATGGTCTAGGGAAAAATAACTTATCCGGAGATTGTGGGGTAAAATATTATGTTTTGATCTCCATAAAACAAATGAGGCCAAAAATATGGGAGATTATACGGATTATACACCAAACTAAGCCTTCTGTTTGTAACATGGATTGCTCTCTTTCCAGTTTAGTGTCTCCTTGAGATTAACTTAAAAGAATTTAGTAATGATTCATACCAAGGTAATAGTTAGTTAAAAGTTAAGTACTTCTAATTTGATTCTTGTAATGGTACAAGATGTTTCTTGTGATACTATACTGTACATAACAATTAGACCTTGATACTACCTTACAAGTCAATCAGTGTCAAGTGGTCAGAGAATTTTAAATGGCAAGGACTGCAATAGCTTTCATTTAAGTTAATTGTTTTATGGTTCCTGCATAAAGCTACAGTGCTGTGAAACTATAATTTTTGGGTCAATGTTATATACTTCAGTATTGGGGTAACATCTAAGAATATTTATGATTTCTGGTTCTAATAGGTTTTATCTTTTAATTCTTAATTTTTGTTTAGAATATGATTTTAATTTCTTTTAGATAATATTTTTTATTAGTTTCCTTATATTAATACGATTAGAGAATAATTTTTCCTATAAATACAAAGGCATTACACTTTTTTTTTTAACAATCAATTACTATTCAATATATTCAAAGCAAGATTATTCCAAAATCCTATTAATGTAAGGAAACTAAAATAAGAAAAATAATAAAAATCATAATCTAAAAGAAATTAGAAATCACATTCTAAACATGGAATAAGAATTAAAAGATAAAACCTATTAGAACTAGAAATCTTGAATATCCTATTAACTTTTATCCTATTTATAATAGGATTGTCCTATATCAATATTTTAAGCAATTAAAAGCTGTGTTAATTGTTTATTATGGTCCTATACATACTCTTTTGACATATATATTTATATTCTTCATTCAATTATTCTAAAAATATTGTTGCAACACTTTTGCAGGAGAAACATATCTGGGCAAGAATTTAGTGGGATGTATTGTGTTGTTTTAATAGTAAAGTAAGTCAATCTGTTGAATAATACCTACATTTTTGTTGACCGCCATTCATTTGTTCCAGCATTTCGCGATTTGGTTAATTCTCTTGAATAAAAAATGGGCGTGTAATTGCATTCAGGTCAGTAGTTGTATCAGCTGGTCTTATCCGGATTTTTGGACGAGAGGTAGCAGAGCTTCCTTTAGTGGCTACAAGTAGATCGAAACAAGGAAAAGTAAGTTGCTAACATGTGAGATGATTTTTATACTCAAATAGTGGGAATAGTGGTGTTTTCTAGCTATCAACTTTGAGCTGGGAGCTTAGTCCTTTTGCATTATTCTGTTGTCACTGAGTTTTCATTCTATCAGTTTGCCAATTTTGAAAATCTTACTGACAATCACCATTAACTTGTGAAAACTTCTTTCACTTAGGGCTATTTTCAAGCACTGTTTTCATGCATTGAGAGGCTACTTTCCTCTATGAATGTAAAAACTTTGGTACTCCCTGCTGCTGAGGAAGCTGAATCTATGTGGACGAAGAAGTTAGGCTTCAGAAAGATGAGTGGCGAACAAGTAAGTGCACTTCGATGAGTCTCTTAGGGATGATTTCTCTCGATTTTTGTTCTGCTTGCTTTGACAATATGCAGAAACATAATATGAAAATCGTTGAAGACGATTTAAATGAATACATGTACCCCTCTCTAACTGCTTAACCTTTTAGATTAAATGATTTAATATGATATCAAATAAGGCAAGGTCTAGGTTCAAGTCTTGTTGCTGCCCATTGTTTTTAAGGCTTTAATGGGAAAAAAGGAACCCCGTCTACTCGTGTAGGGGCTTGTGCAAATTTAAGCCATTAGATAACATGGTTAAGAGTCCAAAGAAATGAAATAAAAGGAGTTCAATTTAATCTCTATCAAATTTTAATATCAGAATAGCGTGCAAAAGTCTATCTTAAGCATACGAGATTCTAATTGAAATAAAGAAAAATGGAGGACCCAGTTATTTTAATTAAATAATTCTCTCGTTTTGATTCTTAAATATATATATATATATTTTTTTTTGAGGAAATATGGTGGGGATTTGTATGGTGGTTTTATTTATCTATTTCTTGTGTCTCGTTTCCCTTGTTTTTGGGGGATGGAGTGGAAATTAATTTGATTAGTACTCAACTTTGAGTACCTCTCTTGAGCAGATGTTTAAGTACACAAGGATCCTTCAGTTTACAATATTCAAGGGGACGTCATTGTTGGAAAAGGAGGTGCAGCCAGTAGCAGACTAGTCATGTTCCCCTTGAAGAACTTGGAGCACATAATTCCCTATGCGTCTACTAGATTTGCCTGTAATGGTTAATGCCAAGGGACCTTCACTTGCTACAAAAGAAAGTTGACCTTGGACAGTTGGACACACGGGTGGACTAGACTGAAGAGTTTCACTGGTTCATTGCTTAAAAGCATGCTTTGGGATTCCAATTGGTTTTAACTGGAATCAAAATAAATTGCAGAGTTGTGACAACAAGATGATAATCTCTGGTTGTCAGCTGCAGCAATCTTGAGTGGGACGAGAGGATACGGATGAGCTGCATCACTTGGGAGAAGACTGGTCATGGTCCGTATGTTAAGTATATGTTACACCTATCTGTTATTTACCCCGGTGCCTGTGTTTTGTTTTTGGTCTAGTGTTATGACAATGCATAAACTAACAGTTTTACTACAGATACATTAAGTTTGACATCATGGATGACATTATTTGATGTGGCAACACTGAGTCATTGATTTTAACAGCACTATTTCAAATCAATGACACAATTTTTCACACATCACATGATGTCATTCATAATGTCATCCAAAAATGTACAATTATCATAATTCATAGAGTAAAAGGGGAGGAGGAAATGTTGTCCAAAATCCTTTTCCGCATGCGGTCATTTTAATATGCACGCAAAAAGTTATCTTTCTTTGGTGCTTGTAATTTTTTCATAGGTATGTGTATATATTAAAAAGAATGGCCAAAATTTTCTCCTTCCTCGATATATCAGTATTTCGTTTTTTCTTTCACTATTTTTATGTCTAAAGCGAAATATTTCAAGCTCTTGAAAATAGGAGAAATAATGAACAACGAGATCGCATTGAAAACAAATAACTACGATGAAAACTTAGGACTTGAAGATATTTTTGGACTAACAAGCAAATAATCAAATCAAATCCAAAGGAAATCCGGAATGCAATCGCTCCAATTATACACAAATTAATCAAATGAAAAAGAAGTTGCTATCGTAGGCTACTTCATTCCCTAATGAAAAAATAAAAGTAACTATAGTAACAATTAACATCGGCAAGTAAAGATGTGACCACATTCGATTTCCAGGGAAAATTGGACTTGAAACTTTGCACCGCTTCACATTCCAACACAGAAGTATGGAACCACAACATTGAAATGAATTGTAGATTTAGCGCGATAGATTGAGTTAACACTAGTTAATCAATGCAATTCTAAACGATGCGAACACAATTAACTTCTGATTCGATGTGTACAAATTACAAAGATTATTGTTGCTTTTCTGTTCTTAATAATAAACATAGTTGTCTCGTCCACTATAAATATGATTAAAAGAGATATACGAATCATGATTTATAATCTTCAAGTTCAAACCACATAAATTTTAATTAATTTGTCTAATTTCAAGAAATTAACCGCACACACTTGTATAAATTAAACACACCCGACCCGACCCGACCCCAAAGAAAAATTGAAAAACGGAAATAAAGAATGTTACAGGGGGCTTTTAAAATATCAAAAGGTGATTTTGAAATCAAGAAATTGCGTTTGAAATGTTTAAATAATTTTATGAAGTGCTTTGTCTACTATAAAATTGTTTAGAGGAAGTTAATCTAAAATCACTCCTCTTTTAAAAAAGCAGAAGCATAAACAGAACCCGAAAACTTAGTAGGCACAAATTTATCGTCACGTTTTTGTTATAATTTTCTTTCCATATAAATACTTCATAAATATATTGAGAATATAATTTTGACGTCAAATATTTTCCCGTGGCTAGGGCATGGTACAAGTAGCTCATGCACGTTGTACAACGACGGAATGCGCAGTATCTGTATTTGAATCACGTGCATTGCTCGTGATACGTTTTGTAAAACCCCTTCTGTATCTCTGCTCGGTCCGCCGCCAAGTTCGGTTGACTGATTTTTGAAACTTTTATAATTCTTTTCACATGCTTCAGCCATAATAAAGTTATTTATAGTTGTCGGAACTCGAAAGGCTGCAATTGAGCAATATTTTTTGTTATTCGATTTTTATTGCAATAAAGTTAGTAAAATAACAATGTCTCTGTGTATACCGCATCATTCCTGCATCAAAATCCCAGAACTCAAGAAACCAAAGGTCAGTACTTGGTTTTCAATTAATTTCTATCGAGAACAAACGCTGCAAAAAAAATAAAAAATAAAATTAAAATTAAAATTAAAACTTGATTATCAGTGTCATTCCTAATGTTTTTGGAGTTAAAACAATGATAGTGTTGTAAAAATTGATTGAGGGATATCTTAGTTTTGACGTTTGGCTTAATGGATTTAGTTAGTAAAGAATTAAGACATTGTGAACGTTATTAAATTTCTAAAGTTTGCAGTTTGTTGTATTTTCTCGGTTATCTGAGTATATGCAGTGATGGTAATGTTTGTAAAGGTATTCTGCCGTCATTTGGCTTGCCCGCTAATTTCCAAAGAGACTACAGAATGTTTGCAGCTTCATCTATTGCTGACACGTCAAATTACATGCCAGCTGCTCCAATATTACTGCCTGAAGGGCCCTGGCAGCAGGTGAGGAACCTTTCCAAATGTTGATACTTAATCACGGTGAGCGTTTGTGTCTGATCTCATTCTCTTATAAAAATTTAATCTCTATTATATTTGGAATGTGTCATTCGGTTATTGCTTAGTAGAAGTAAAAGACGGAAAGTTTTCTATTTAATGAGAGGCTGGAATAGAAAAATGTTGATGTCAACATAAGTTCTGCAACATGCATTGTTGACATTTCCAAAGAAAATGAAGAGAGAGGGGGGATTTAATTTATCCTGTTTTGGTTATGAAATGTATTGGAGTTGATAATTTGTGCATATTGTAGCTTTGCTGTTTGTTTTTATTCTAATTGTGCCAAATCGACTTCTAGAGTCCATGACATTGTGTGACATATATGTCCTATTTTAAGTATTAAAGGCATAAGACTTAAAAGTTTTAGGTGCCTGGAGGAGTTACTGCTGCAAAGGGTTTCAAAGCTGCTGGGATGTATGGAGGGTTACGTGCAGTTGGAGAAAAGCCTGATCTCGCTCTGATAACCTGTGATGTAGATGCTATGTCTGCAGGTTAGCTTCAATTCATTTTTATAATACTTGGTTTACTCAAATGTTTCAGAATATTCCTATCTTCTAGTTGAACGGTCATAATTTATATCACCATGGCATCTAATTAGATCACATTTAGGGAACGACTTCATACGGTAAATTTTGGTTTTCTGTTTCTGACCCTTCACTCTCATGGTTTTCCAGGGACATTTACTACAAATGTGGTTGCAGCTGCACCTGTACTATACTGTAAAAAAGCATTAGATAATTCAACAACGGTATGTTGGGAAAATGGCGTTCTAGATTCTAGTATCCTTTCCTATTCCCGGTGATCGTGTAATATTTTCTCTTTCTCCTTGCTCGTCAACATGTTGCTTTCACTGTGAACCAAAAGTTTAGTTGATTAAGACTGAATGGGGTTTTATTGCCTTCTTTTGTATACATGCATCTCAAATTGTATACTTTACGTCTTTTGCAAGTGCAATCAGACATACAGTTACACATGTTCGTGGTCAAAACTGTAATGTATCTGTTTCCTTTTTATTCCTTTCTACCACCCCAGCACAAAAGGTGGAACTAGTTATTAGGTAACAGAGGCAAACATCAAAATTTTCAACCAAAAACCTCGTATTGAAGTTTAGAACAGAAATTACGATGATTATCTTGTCTGTTCTTGTAAGATGATTATCGTGTGTTCTTGTCTACTTTGTTTACTCATGTAAGAGTACTTGTCCAGGGACAGGAAAGAAAACTTTGTTTTTGCTGATATCACTCGAACCCTTTAAATATATTTAGCCTTTGTTTGAGCCCCATTTTTGGTCAATAAATGCATTTTTGAATAGTGTTTTGTTGGAGATTGAGTGGTTAAAAAATAAGGAAAATGATTCGATTTACGTGTAATATTATTTTATAGGAGAATGTGTGGTTGAAAAAATGAATTTTTGAAAAAATGGGGGCCAAACATAGGCTAATACCATATGATTCTATTTCTATGACCATATATTTTTCTTTTCTGTCGGTATGTGGCATTGTCTTTTTTATGAGATTGAGAGGTAAGTCAGGAAACTAATTCGGGCATTAATCCTAATTATTTCGTCTCAAGGCAACTGATTTAGTCTTTCAATGTCCTCATATAGCTGCCAAGTGTGTTGGAATTTTGTGTTTCATGGCTGGTAAAATGGTGCACACTTTATTGTCAAGTTTGAATGGTCTCTAGTTTGTTCTCTGTTTCTATCTTCTAGCAATAACTAATGCATTTCTGTAACTTTTCAGGCTCGTGCAGTACTAATAAATGCTGGTCAAGCAAATGCAGCAACGGTAAATTTCTTGAAACTCAGAAGCTTGGTGTTAGCGTATAAATAGAAATCTGGAAGGTGGATTTCTTTTCTTAGTCCCAAACATGGAAGGGGAAAATATCATTTTTTCTGAAGCTCAATTAAATGTCTTGGGATTTCGAACATTCTTGTTGCCTAAAAAAATCACTTGGATTTTTGTCAAGTAAACTCAGCAGTGTGTTATCATATGCACATATTACTTAGTGTGTTGAGACTAAGATAACTTTAAATTGTTGTAGGGTGATGCAGGGTACCAGGATGTAATAGAATGTTCTCATGCCGTCTCGGAGGTATGCATATTTCTGTATATAGTGTCTCACATATTCCCCGAATGCTTTTAACTGAAAATATCTAATTGCTGCAGTTGCTGCAATTTAGTCCTGCGCAAGTATTGATTGAATCCACTGGTCTGATAGGTAAAAGAATAAAGAAGGTAAGTTTGTAACATGCAGATGATATCTAGTTCTCTTCTTTATTTGACCAAGTGAGCGAAAACATTTTAAAATGTGTTTGTTTCATGACATATAGCATAATCGCATTTATGATAGATCACATGTGTTTTTCATCTTATGCAGGAGTCTCTTCTCAAGTCACTTCCAAATTTAGTAAATCTGCTATCACCAACTGTCGAAGGGTACTTCCCCATAATGGACCTATGACCTCCTCATTGTGCAAACTGACTACATCCCATGTTCCTAAAATTATATTGTATTAATCATTTTAAAACAGGATTTCACGTGTTGATTGTGTCATTTGCCTTTTTTTTAACATTCCCCACCCCTTCCTCCTTTTTATATTTTCCCTGTATATCTATAGTTAAATTCTTGCATCTTCAAAATCAATGTAGATTTTTTTTTCTTTTCTCTATACTTAAAACAACCTTTCTACTCATAGATTTTTGAACTCATCTATGGATTTGCAGAGCATACTCCGCTGCTGTAGCAATAACTACTACTGATCTTGTAAGCAAGAGTGTTGCAATTGAGTCTGAGGTGTGTGTGATATTTCTGTCAAGTAGTAGTTTATTTTATACATTCTTGGTTAGACAATATTTGATCTGTTATCGAACATTGGAATTGAAATTTGAGATACTTTCCAGTGAAACCAATATTAATTGTTATTGTGCATAAGTTAAAGGGTACTGATGGGGTGACAATGTGGAAACCTTATACTTGAGGAACATTATTGATCTTCTCTTCCCCATTTTGCCAAAAAGAAAGAAACTGTAGTTCAACAGCGAACAAAATTTGATTGAAATGTCAAATGTTCGCTTGCATAAACCATCATTATCTTTTTTACCTCAAATTCAGGAGAAAGCTAGAGTAACTCACATAGTGAAAATATTTACTTTCATTTTCAGTAGATGGGTTCTTTACATTATTGATTGGTGTGGGCGATTATTCTTCAGTAAAACATCAATTGTTAACTGTAGGACTTCTCATTATATTAAAGTAATTGAGATCATATTCAACAATACTCAACGAAGTACAAGTACAGGATGTCTTTGCTGTGGGCGCGTCAATTCTGTTATATCTGACCTGAAGGTTGTTGCGTGGTTTGTTTCATATGCTGTTTGTGTTTGATAACAATTTCAAGAACTTGGCTTCATATTTTTTTCGTTTACCTTATCTATCTAAAAGTATGGTTATTCGTCAATATATAATTGATAGGAGATGGAATTGAAAAAGTCAATAATACAACTAAAAATACTGCCTTCATTTTGCATGTTCTATTTGGCATATTATTAAACCCCAAATATATTCTAAACTTCCAAATAACTTTCACATTTCAGCATTGCTCATTCTAGGCTCATTTAATAAATGAGCCATGAGATAATAGTCATCTTCTGTTTTATTTAATTGAACATGTGGGGGAATAAGCCATTTGTGTTGAGTAGTAATTGACTCCCTGGAATTTACATCATGCCCGCCAATAGCTTTTGAAGAACTTGTATTGACACATCTAGACAAGCTCGATGTTAAAGTTCTTCTGCATGTAATGCTAAATTTCTAATGAACAAGCCCATTTGTGTCTGAATGAAAATGAACATTTGTTTCTAAATTTTAGAATTTTATTAATGGATTGAAGAATTTTCTCTCTACAAATGGATAGTAAAATATTATTTTTTTCTCATTGAAATTATACTTTACTCAGGTTGGAGGAACTCGTATAAGAATTGGGGGAATGGCAAAAGGTTCTGGAATGATCCACCCTAACATGGCAACAATGCTTGGTGTAGGTTTCATCAGCGATTTCCTTTCTTCAGCTCTTTTCAGAAATCGGTTTTAATTACTCCATTTCATGATTTAATTCTCACAGGTTATAACAACAGATGCTTCAGTTAGAAGTGATGTTTGGCGAGAGATGGTACAGGTTGCTGTAAATCGTAGTTTTAACCAAATCACGGCAAGTAACAACCTGTCATACATATCTGGCTCATTTTCCATGAAAGTTATACATAAAAATTAGGGAGTGCTAGGCTTATAATCTGTTTATGCATTTTATGTTTCTGGCACATATGAGATACATTGCACATGGAGAATGATCCATTCACCCTTGGTACTTGTGACGAGTAGGACTAGATAGAGACCCAAGTCTGCAAATATAAACTTCTGTTTATTTAAGTGCTAGGGAATATTTGATTTACTAAATTCAAGGATACTCAATTTCAGTTTCTGCAAGTGGTGCTCATTTTTTAGACTTCATCAGCCAGAAAACATGCAAATCAAATTGCCTTAATGGTTTTGGACACTTCTGTAATTTGGGGTGTTTTTTATATTGCTTTTGGATGTATTTCTCCAACTGCAATGTATTGTTACTCAAACAAGAGGAAGCAACATCCTGCACTTTCTTTGTTTTATTTCAAATTCAATTTTCCTTTTGGTATCATTCAAAATGTTAGACTTGCCCGATCTAATTTGTTGTTGTGATTTATGAATTTGTTAAGTGCATCAGTTAGTACTCACTATTTTTTGATGGTCTCCCAGTAATTAAACTAATTATATTTTGTAATCCGAAGCTTCATTTGGCGCGATATTTGTTCTGCAGGTGGATGGAGATACCAGTACAAATGATTGTGTCCTTGCATTGGCTAGCGGTCTTTCAGGATCAAACAAAATTTCTTCTTCATATAGTTCTGAGGGAAAACATCTTCAAGCAGGTCTTGATGCTGTATGTTTAACTATCTTCACACTCTATCCTCATTTGGTATTGATAACGACTACATAGTGAAGTCCAAAATATAGGTGATAATTATATCTTATAAGCTTTCATCTTTCTTTTATCTATGGAAAGTCTGCAAAATGATACAGATGTTGCTTCGTAAAACTTTTAATTGTTATATTGTATTAAGTTGCTCACTTCTGATACTGTCTTATATTTTCATACTTATTGGGAGTGAGTTTCGAATTGTCTTTTCGACAATGTCATCATGGAGTATTATGCTATATTGCTATCTTATGGCGATTTCGATATTCCTTTTTCAACTGTCATGCTATTATCAGTATTAAAGTAGATAATTACAGATGGCTTGATGATTTAATATGAGAATACTGGTCGTCAAGTAGTCCAGTCCGCATGGCTCATTGTTGGAATTGGTTGGACTATGATGAAATGTTGTGCCCAGTGCTCCAGGGGCACTACTAATCAATCCTTACAACATGTGATGTCAATCTTCTACTGATTTGTGACTTCATTTAGAGCTACGGCACTTTCTACATTTCAAATGTTGGGTGTTCTTTTGGATAGTTTTGCATGAGTTACGGGTACAATCTGATGATATATGGAGATCTATAAATTTTAGCATTATTTTATGTTCTTTTTATTCAGGTAATGCGAGGTCTTGCAAAATCAATTGCTTGGGATGGTGAAGGGGCAACATGCTTGATAGAGGTATGGATATTTTTACTGACATAATTTTCCCAACTTTTGACCTTCTACATTGCCATACTAAGCATTTGTTTGGCACTGCTTATTTGAAATTTTTGTCTTTAAACTCATTTTCAATCACACATTCTCCAAATAAAATAATTTTGCATGTGGGCTCATAAATTTTCCTACTTTTTAACCGCACATTCTCCGATAAATTCATTTTTCACTTCATATAATCTCTCTCCCAAACAAACACCAAGTAAAAAACATAGAATAAAATAAGCCTTTTTTTTTTTTGCATTTAATTTGGAATGGCTACACAAAAATACTTCTTTGCCATTCCGCTCGGTTCATTGTTAGATCTACTGCAGATCAGAAGTGAGCTTAACAAGCCATGTTAATTTTGATCAACCTCCCTCTACCAACTTGCTCTACAAAAATCACGTCACTCTTGTGAATGAGAGTCTCTTTGGGTCAACTCATGACATGAGCCAACCAGTTCATGCTTTCCTTGGATTATCTTCTATCGGCACTACCTCTACTTGTTGACTTGGCCATTTTAGTATGTTAGTGCATCCATCCTAATAACAAAAAAACCTATCCAAAATGAGTTCAAGTCCTTGATAGGAATTGCTACTTGATAAGAAGCAAGGAACATATATACAACATAGAACTGGATATTGGTGAAATTGCGCAGAGTGTTCGCTGAGAAAACATGGGCAATATATCCTTGTGTCCATAGTAGAGCGTTCCTCATTTTAAATACTATGTGTAGGTAAGAGTAGCTGGAGCAAGCAGTGAAGCTGAAGCAGCAAAGGTTGCACGATCAGTGGCATCTTCTTCATTGATAAAGGTATGATTTATACGCATTCAAATGATCTCGTATGCTTCGAGCTGTTTCTTATTTTGTCTGGCTCACTGTAATTTTCCCGTGCTTTATGTCACTAGGCTGCACTATATGGTAGGAATCTAGATGTGGGAATCATTGCTCGTGCTGCTGGTTCTGCAGGAATTCGTTTTAAACCAAACAAACTCAGAATATCACTGGGAGATACTCTGCTAATGGATGGTGGGCAGCCATTGCTATTTGATAGGTATGAGACAATACTTCATTTTTCCATCAATCTTCAGCTATCATCAAATCATATCAACATAGTTCCCAAATTCTCCATCTGCTGTGGCTGGGGGTTTTCAAATGCTTTTTATGATATTTTGGCTACACTTTTGTGTACAATTTTGTGAGTTTTCTAGAAATCTGTGTTTGCAGATATTAGCCTTTATCAAAACAACCGTCTCTCCCCAAGTTGTCATCTTTTCGCTTTTGTTTCCCTCATTTTATGGTCACTCTCATTTAGCATGTTTTCCGGGACTTTCTTTTCTTTTAACAGTCTGGAGAATTTTGAAATGTTGCAGTGTTGCAGCTAGTAATTATCTTAAGAAGGCTGGGGAGATACATGGAACAGTTGTAATTCGAATATCTATTGGTAAGATTCATAGTTATGCAGAAATGACGTGCTTTGTCGTGTTATTCCTGAAATGGAAGTTCTTTCTTGCTTTTGCTATGCCATAAACTGTAGAGACAAATTAGGGGAAATGTCAATCATATGCTCGTCTTTCATAGTATTATCGGTGCCATTCTCCTCCTTAACTGTAATTGCTTTCGATCAAGCCAATGATTAGTTGCGAATGCAAGTTGGTATATCAATTCTGGGAATTTGTCTCTCTTCTATCCACAATTCCTTGATTTTTTTTATTTTTTTTCCGTTTTTTCACAGGTGATGGTCCAGGTAGCGGACTCGCATGGGGCTGTGACTTGAGTTATGATTATGTGAAAATAAATGCCAGAGTACACAACGTAGAAAATGTCTTCTCTCATCAATCATAGAACTACAATATGGTCATCTCAGATGTTGAGATACTTGTTTGGCTAGATCTATTATTTGAGTGAATGCTTTAGTCAGATGTACCGTTAATCCTTCCAAGCAGTCGTATCATGCTCCTATAGACATCGTTCATGAAATCCTACATAGTATAGTCTTTTACCCGGGTTTAAGCTATGGACTTGTCACTTAATCTGAGTTATAGTTGTAGAGAATGATCAAGATTCTGCTCTTTCCTTTGCAAATGACTTGAGGTATATCCCATTGGCAATACTGATTCAAGATCACTACTACGATATATTACTCTTTATAATTTATAAATAAATAGTCTCTTGGATATGGTCTAAATCCATTATCCTTGAACAAATGTGTTCGAGCAAAAGATGAAATAACTGATTCTTAATTACGAAACTCTGTGCTGTCACAAGATGCACATGAATATTACCATAATGTAGCGAAGTGCTGATAATCACAGGCACATGAATACTACCATAAACTAGCAATCGAACGTCAATGCATTTAAGTGACAACAAGCTCAATGAAAATTATACAGTAACACAAGATTGTAGACACCATGAAAAGAAATCTTCGGCAAGTTTTCATAACAGATCCACCATCAGACAAATATTTTCCTATCCCTCAAAAGCTCCACTGATCAACGAAACCTCACTAAATTATTTATATTTACATCGTCAGCAGAATGAAAATAAAGCCGTATTGATTCAGATGAAGGCTCATGTAGCCTCTGTGACTGGATAGTGCAGGTTGGTAACAGAACTTTTAAGAAAACTACCGCAGAATGCAACTGGGCTGCCAACATCAAAATTTTCAATACCAGTAAGAGGTTCATCAAAACCATGGACTATGTTATGATCGTTCAAAGACTTGAAAGACCTGCTAGCACTTCCAACATTCTTCCGAGCTTGCTTCTTGTCTTTGCCCTTGCTGCCTCGAGAAGATTTGCCACCGCCCTTCTGTTTGGTCTTCCCGTACTTCCTGCTATCACTGCGATGGCGATGATTCTTGCTTGATACCACGTGCGACACCGCTGAAGGAACTGGATCATACACCTCAGGGGCCCACGTCACTGAAAGCTTCTTAGGTGGTATTCCCTGCTTTTCACGGCTACCTTTCATGGCAGATACAAGCTTCATAGGAGTCTGAGAATAGAATGTTGAAAAAAAGACCACATATGTCAATGCATAGCTCCAATATTATATACCTGAACCCTTAAATGTTCGCCATGCAAGGATCATCTGTACATCTGAAACAGAATTTGCCAGCACTGTTCCAAATACTTGAAGGCACAGAAAGAAAGGCAAAATGGAAACTTGACGAGCGAAAAACAGAACTTGCACTACTGGTGTAAACAAGTATTCCTATTCTCAAAATTCAAAACACGTACACAAAAGCTTTACTCGCCTGGATCATCCAGAAATAGTGTTTCTGATGTCAAAAGATCAGCAAAAGAATCTAATTACATTTGGTAACATCAGAAAAACACAATTAACTAAAAATATGAAGGCAGGATACAACCTCGGTAATTAATATCACATGCTAAAATGTACTTACATCAGGTAGAATTCTTTACAAATCCTAATGTTCACCCTTCACGCTAAACAAAATGGAAGAATCCCACCTATCTACACACAATTGTGCACATTACCAAACACATACCTCATGGTCATGGAAACAGGAAACCCAAAGAATAAATATACCCATTACTACTTTCTAGGAATTCATCATATGAATTATATAAATTATCAGTGCAAATCCTGTCATATCAATATAATTATCTTAATGAGACTTAACATAAACTACCTTGGATAAAAACCCGCACTCATATTCCCTTGAAGGGATCCAATTGTCAAAAGAAAATCTGTATATAATGATTAATGAATGAATCCGATAAGAGCTAGAAATTGAAAAGTAAAACTTACAGGCAAGGATATGCAACGTGAATATGAGTGATTAACAGATTTGGCATCGCCATTCAATGCTGAGACTTCAGCGGTTATATCACTACCCTGCTTCTCTTTCCTATCCAACAATTCTTCAGCACGGGTTTTTTTATGCTCGTCAGGTGATGCAGGAGCTGGAAATGTGGAACACTCGCTGAAGTGTTTCTCAGAAGCTAAACTGTCCCATTTGCTACCATGAGATTGATCATGTTCAACTTCCTTCTCCACATTGCCTATATCATTCTCCTCAGGAGATGGAGTGAAGGCACGAGTTGTTATCTCAAACTCGTTCAAAGAGTTTTTCAGATCGTTCATAGAAAGATCTCCTGAGTCATGACAAGCTGAGTCAGGTGGATCTGTTGATGACTCGCCAGGGCTGCTTATATCTTGAGCAGGTGACATATTTTGTGGGATACAGCTGTCCGTCTATAAGAGTGAAAAGTTGCAGAAAAGATCTGCAAAACCACAAATCAGAACAATCTGAAACTCTATACAAATCAGGGTAGGGATACATGTATATGCGATCAAGTGAATACCTTGTATACCCAATAATCCTCTGAAATATTAGCTGAACCGAGTCTCTAAAGACGATAGCCAATTAACAGATCGAGAAATTGGATCGCTTAAGCTCAACAGCAAATTATCGACAGCACTAATATTATAAAACGATAACCGATTGATATAATTGGGGATAGAAACCCTCCAAAAGCTAAACCTCGAAAAAGAAACCAACTTTAAGAGAAACAAAATAAAAGCCAATCTTAACTACTAATATTACCACGCCGATCACTTTTCTGAAGATGTTTCAGACGATTAGAAGATGACCCGCCATAGAAAGAGGACACGAAGGGGCGCGTGAACAACACCGGATCCTTAGAAGGCGCCGAATGCATTGTTCGATGCTCTCCGATTCACTTTTCCAAAATTAATTTTAGCTTTTTTCACTCTATATCAAACTCAACAGACAGCACTAATCCTCTACTGATAAATTGATTTGAGAATTCCAAAAGACTACTGAAGGAATCGATAAAAATACGGTAAGATCGGCATGGAAACCATTGAAGGAGAAAAGTGGATTAGACAGATTTTATCGTATAACGAAAGATCACCACCCAACGCGGCTATATATAAAAATAAAAGGGATAATTGCATCAAAAATCAAAAACCTTTGAAACACTTCCCCAAACTTTTCGAAAGGTTCACCTGCATCCCAAACTTTTTCAACCATTGCACACATGCCCATTTGGACGGTTTCCATCCGGGCAGCCGTCAGTTGATTCAAAAAATTAATTTTGATCACATTTTAATCAATGTCAATGAAGGCAAAATGGTACTTCCATATTTATCACGAATTAAAATAATTAAATAACCAAAAAAATGGAATAACTGAACCTTCTTCTACCTAAATTCATCCCACCCTTCACATCTACAACCGCTAGCGACTGTCGGCGTCACCGCAAAGTTTCGACACCACTACACCACCCATCCATCCCCATCATCGCAAACCATCATCATCGCTATAATCGAAACCAATCACTGACATCCCTAAAAACTACCACCTCTATCCCCCAACCAAAAATAAAACCCAAGCGATAAATTTATTTCTTGCCTCAGCCACCAACCATGAACCACAAACACATGCCTCATGTACTATTTTTTTTTATAACCGTGAATGTTCGGGCCAGTTTGCGCGCACCTCGACTAATTTTACAGGGCCCTGAAGTTTACAGTCAGGTACTTACCTCGGTGGCCCTGAGCCCTGAGGGGACTCAAATTGATGACCATTGGGGAGCAAACTCGGAGCGTGACCAATTGAGCTACCCCTCATGGTTGCCTCATATACTATTGAACAAACAAAAACATATATAGATCAAAATCAGCCCTCCAAAGCATTAAGAACTGCATGTTTTTTTTCTAATAATTTCGACAAATTCGACAATACCCACGGCAAATCCTTCAATTTACGGGTTTGGGGGTAATTCACAAAATTGGCCACATGAAAACCTTCAGCAGCATCATACTATAATGGATTCATCTTCAATTAATATAATACTTAATGCCTCAATTATAGAATTCAGTCCGAAAACATCATATTAATTTGGATTTTGGGGTTAGGGTTGGAAAGTCGAAGGAGTACCCGTGCGGCAGTTTGCGGTGTTGTCGACGTTGGCGCCGACGTCGACGGTGACTAGGTGATATTGGTTTTGGTGTGGGGTGGAGAAGATAAAGATTTTAATTTTTCTTTATTTCTCTTTTTTTTTTGACATTTATTTACTTTAATTATTTAATGTAGTAAATAGAAATGTACTATTTCACCCTTTATAAATTTACTATCAAAATTGTCAAACTCACTTTTTTGGTCAACTAACAGAATTATGGATGGAAACCGTCCAAAAGAATCTGTGATGCAACGGTTGAAAATGTTTGTGGTGACGACTACAACTTTTGAAATGTTTGAAAAAAGTCTACTAGTGTTTCAAAGGTTTGGGACTTCTGCTACAATTATCCATAAATATAAATGTAAGCATCATAGTATTTATACTAATCTTCTACGCGTAGTTTTCAACATGGATTTTTTATACTACCACGAAAAAATATTTAGGGTAAAATGGTCTCAATAAACTATTTGAATTGAGTAACCAAACATATAGAAATTAAGCCCGATTTGGTAGAATTAAAATTTATATTTTAATCTAATTCAAATTCTATAATTAATTTTAACCACGTATTTTATGAGACCTCCACCCACACATTTCATCAATTTTTATCAAAATCTGATTTTAATCTTCACCAATATGGGCTAAATTTTGAACTTCATGAATCTCATTACCTGTCATTCTTAACTTATAGAAATCACCCTACAAATAAAAATAGTAAAATAAAGATTATGATAATGCCTTTAGATTAAGAGATTAAGGGCCTGTTTGGTAAAGATTAAAATTGAAAAATTAGTTTTTATTGTTGACTTTTATTAGACGAGTAGGACCTAATAACGGTCATATTTTTAATTTTAATTGGATTTTAATCACTACCGAATGGGACCTAGAATGTATGCATTTTTGTTTTAATTCTTAACGCTTTTATGACTTGATGTAATGACAAATTGAAAAATCATGCATTGATTACGTGAAAATTGTATTATGGTACGACTGTTAGTTAAGTAATTTTAATCGATTTGGAAGACAATAGTTGAAAACGTGGTGAAATTTGAAAAAAATAAAAAATAAAATTGAAACTAAATTGAAGTTTGGTGAATCTAATTGAGATTTGCAAAAAAGTACAGTCACAGTATATGTAATTTACCTAATTTTAAGAGATTTTTTTAGCGTACGGTTGACATGCAGATTTGTAGGACGAGAAAATGTAATGTGAGAGAATATAATTTTTTTACAAGACCTTTTAAATATTATGTCTGTTTGGGAAGGTTTTAATTCAATTAAAATTGAAAATATAATCGTCATTAGGTCACATCTATTTAATAAAAGTCAACAATAACTGCTAATTTTTCTATTTTAATCTCCACCAAACACAGTCTATATGATATTTTACTGAAAATAATATGAAATAGTTCGACACTATAGAGATACATATATCATAATTTTATGGATTACACTACCATAATATTATACATAAAGTTCTTTATGTATAATATTATACATAAAGTTCTTTATGTATAATATTATGTACATCAAAATTAATTTTAATTTTGTAGACTTGTATCTTTTTAATTTGTTAACAGTATCTCCAAAAGACTCTTTATTTTTAAAGAGTATATTCTATTATTTAGAGAGTTAAAATTTTGAAGTACTCTGACAAACTCTTTATATTTAATACTTAATTTTACTACTCTCAAAAAATTATTATTATTTTTCTTTATCTTTTATTTTAACTAGTTTTTCTTTAGATTATTTTATTATTTTCCTACATTGAAAATTGAAATACTTTGAATGCATTTAATTATAAAGAGTGAGTTTGGCTCTCCAAATTTACTGTTTATTTGGTTAGAATTCAGATAAAGATTCTTTGAAGCTTAGCTTTTGTTATATTTGTTCTCTATTAAATTATATTAATAGATGACATATTAAAAGTTATAGTATCACAAATTAATATTTATTTTGCAGCTATTGGAGTAATATATGGCCAGGGGAGGACGTGAAGGTAAATCTCACAAAATTTTAAGGGCGTGTTCGGTATGGTTTAAAATCCAATTAAAACTGAAAATATAGTCGTTATTGAGTTTCACTCCTCTAATAAAAGTCAACAATAACAACTAATTTTTCAATTTTAATCCGATTTTAATCTCTACAGAACACGCCCTAAGTATGGAGTAACAATTCCGAAAGATGTTTACATGTTTTCCTCAAATCTTGATTGTTCAAAATATTTGTAATTTACTTTCTTTTTCAATTATGAAGTTAATATTTAGAGTGTGTTTGGTAGAGATTAAAATCGGATTAAAATTGAAAAATTAGTCGTTATTTTTTATTTTTATTAGACGAATGTGACCTAATAACAACTATATTTTCAATTTTAATCGGATCAATAGCTTTATCAAACAGGCTCTTATACTTGGTCGTGCCGATAGAACTTTCTAGAGCATTTTTATCAATATGTTTGTATCGTAGTGGTATACAGTATTGATGAAAAGACAACGAGGTAGAACAGAGTCAACGAGGACAAGATCGTCTTTGACAAATATTAATCATGCTGTACACGTGTAACTGAAAGATGATATTTTGACTTAGTCAAATAAAAGAAAAGATAAAGTGATGGGATATTTTGGACGGACAACACTGCTTTGAATAGGGTAATTATTACCTAAGTCCCCACGTTAAACGTTTTTATCTTTTATTTTTATTTTTTTTGTCATTTTCATCCTTATTTTTATCTTTCATTAAACAAAAGGTCATTTTCATTCATTTTCTCAATTAAAAATTATAAAATGATGAATATGCCATTCTATTTAAATAGAACAAAAGGAAAAAGAAAAAACTAATTACAATCCTAATTTTTTTTTAAAAAAGCGCAAAGAAATCTCAAATAAATTATTAAAAGTGTAATTAGAACATAATTCCCTACCTTTCACTATTATTGCAAAAAAGCTCATACCTATTATTTTTTTACATTTTCACCATTAATTACACATTTGATTACCCAAACCATCTTTTCTATATATTTTCAGCCAATTCCTCGATAAAAAGCTGTGAAATGACGAATATACTCTCATATTTAAATATAACATGTAAACAATTCATTGCAACCATAGTCCCAAATTTTTTTAAAAGTACAAATGGGTCCCCAATAAATTATTAAAAAATCTAATTTTTTAAAACAGGTCCAAATGAGTCTCAATTAAATTTATTTAAAAAATTAAAAAGTGCAAGCGAGTCTCAAATAAATTAATAAAGAATTAGAAATTTTTAAAAATATTTTTTTATTTAAATAGAAGTGTATATTTATTATTTCACAGTTCTTTATTGATAAATTAGATGAAAATAATGATTGCGCAATCAAAAGTGTAATTAAGGGTGAAAATGTCAAACAAATAAAAGGTAGTGACATTTTTCGCAATAACAGTGAAATGTATGGATATTATGTACTAATTATCCTTTCAATAATTTATTTGGGATTCATTTGCGCTTTTTAAAAAAAATTAAGAATGTGGTTGCAATTAATTTTTTTGTTTTTGTTTTATTTAAAGAGAATGGTATTTTTGTCATTTCACGATTTTTAATTGAGAAGATAAAAGGAAAGGACCTTTTGCGCAATGAAAGTGAAAATAAGGGTGAAAATGCCAAAAAATGAAAGGTAATGACGTTTTCCACAATAACTATGAAAGGTGGGGACGTTATGTAATTAATTGTAATTATTGTAAATTGATGATGGTTGTTTCTTTTCTCCATGTTTTTTTTACTTTTTAAGATCAACATTAGAGCGAATAGAGAAATTGAATCTAGCCATTTTTAATTTTTTTTTTAGCTACACCGAGATGCATGCAATGTAGCAACTTACCTAAAAATTCAAAACTCAGATTCAAATTTCTTAAATACATTCGTTCCAAACACATGCACGTAGAAGTAGGGCGTTGAAGAGGAATTCGAGGAGGATCACAGGTGGTGAAAATTAGAGACATCGTGCCCTGGAGTAAAGATCAACAGGATGGAAGGGGGGAGGATAGTCGAGGAATGTTGGGGTGTAGTAGATGGTGAGGGTGGCTTTTTGGAAGGATCTGCAGAAGC